>JAJOZX010002630.1:0-25000 GCA_023014485.1 Bathynomus jamesi | reverse complement strand
TAGTCTTTTTTTGAAGATTTCAACTTTGCCCTTGTCACATTTCTGAAGTCCTTTGGAAACTGGTTAAAAAGTCTTGGCCCCCTGACAACCAAGTTGTTTTCCTTCAGTGTTGAGGAGGCCCCTTATCGGGCCTTCAATTTGGGAACACTACACATTCTGCCTTTTCTTTTTTCCAGTGTTTGGATGGTAATTGGGTTTAGTTAGAGATTTGGTACCAGTTTTTGGATCATTTTCCATGTATATATTATGGTGTACCTCTCTTCTTTGCAAGGAGTACATATTTAGTTTACGTAGTCTTTCCCAGTAGTCGAGTTCTTTGCAGCCATCGGTATTGGCTGTGTGAAATATCTCTAAATATCTTCGTTTATTAATTTCTTCCTTCTTGTATGGGGACGTCAAGACTGAGCAGTATTCAAGTTTTGGTATGACCAGTGTTTTCAAGAGGGGAATCATTACTATCTCGTCCCATCTTTTAACGGTTCCTAGTACCTGCTCCGCTACTCATTTTGCTTTGTTTATCGCTATCTGATTTTGTGTCTCTAATTTCGCATCATCTGTCATTATAACCTCCAAATCTATCACTTTCGTGCTTCTCTGAATTTCCTCTCTGTCCGGGACATATTATGTTATCTATTTTAGTTTCTCATTTCTCACATATCTCAAGAGCTGGAATTTCTCGGTGTTAAATGTTATGTTGTTCTCTTCTGACCATTTGTATATTCTGTTTGTCCCCCTCTACAAGGCTACCACCTCTTTTGCATCGCTGATTTTTCTGCTGATGTTTGCATCGTCTGCAAACGATGTTACTATGCTACTGCTGTTTACTGCATTGTCTATGTCTGTTAGCATAATAATCAAAAGGAGCGAGGCCAATACTGTTTTTTGTGGCACTGAGTTGCGTACTTCCGATTCTGATGTTATACCTTGAATTTTAATCACCTGTAGACGTTCTCTGAGGAAGTTGTAAGTCTATTTTCCAACTTCGCCTGTTATTCCCACGCGTTTCATTTTATGCGCTGTTATGCCATAATCAAATTTGTCGAAAGATTTTGCAAAATCCGTGTATATGAAATCATTGTTTTCATTGCCTTCAAGTGCGTCTAGGATATTGTTATAGTATTCTCTAAGTTGCGATAGGCACGATCTTCCAGATCGGAATCCGTGCCTATTTTCGTTGTCTTTCCAGTGTCCCCAAGAAGTCATAGATTTTCTCTAACTATTCTTTCAAATACTTCGGTAAGATGGGACGTTGAAGACGCCAGTCTATATTTTTTGCTCGAGGAGTCGAGATCTATCCCCTCCTTTCTATATTGGGACGATGGTTGCTCTTTTCAAGATACTCTGTATTTCCCGAGAGTCAAGGGATATTCTCCATATCCAGTATATGGGTGTAGCTATTTCATTTTTACAGTTTTTAATCAATAATGCGTTCCATTTGTCCGGACCTGCTGCTGTGTGTGATTTCATTTGTTCTATAGCTCACGCTTTATCTTTTGTGATAAAATCAAAATCTGTTGTACAATCTCCCTGCTATTTCTCTTCAAAGAATGCATCCATGTTAGTGACAAAGCGATCGCTTTGTCACTTTTTGGGGTACTGGCAGTGGTGTAGCGAGGGTTCGTAGTGCCCGGGAGCCCTGCCCGAGAAAATTTTGACTACGAAGAGTCAATTTCACGCAATCTGAGCCCTATTTTCAACTATTTTAAACGCCTATTTTCAAGGTAGATTAATAAGATTATTGGTTATTTTAACCTATCTTATTTTACCACAAAAATCAGTTTTCATGAAAATTTGAAAATAGTATACCAAAGTAATGAACAAAAACTTGAAAAATCAAATTTTGCACAGATTCAATTTTGCCTTCATCTTTCGATTTTATTTTTATCAAAAAATCTAGAGGTGTTCACAACATTTGAATTTTTTCTCAAATGTATTTCTAATTATATAATAGGTTTAGGTATACACACAGTACACACTAGTCAATGAAATGTAATATATTGTCTTATTTACCTACAATTAATCTTTCCAATAATGTACTCGTACATCCTCGAACAAAATTGGTTAAAGCTCGTGATATCCTGATGAGAATAAATGAGTTCGAAACCGGTCGATATCTAGTTTTTCATCGCTATCTGTGCGCTCAAATTATACATATTTCACTCATTCTGTTCGAAGGCTACCAGCTGATAGCAGAAAATAAATGAATTTTGGGCATCAAAATTATAATAGTGGTTATTTAAATATTTGTCATTCACAAACTATGCGAATACATTACAATCTGTCACAACCACGATAGTTTATATAGCACACTTAATGCAGTGGTTAACTGCTAGTCCGTTGGCTCAATTGGTTAAAGCTTGTGGCAACGCACATCATATTTCTATATTTTTGTCACGACTTTATTTAATACACTTCTTTTGATACATTTGCTATATTAGCATGTATGTATCAATTTGTTTCTATATGTACCAGTTTTTATCAATAAATCAAATTTTAAATTTAATTTTTTTTACCAGAAATAAACAAATTATTATTATTATTTATTATTATTATTATTATTATTATTATTATTATTATTAATACCCCCGTCTGTAGTTATGATACATGTCCAAACTTGTCTCCCGGCCGCGGATGTAAAAAATACAAATGTCATGCTAAAAAAATTGCTCGCTCGGCCGTTTTGGTGCCCCCCAAAAACCGGCGCCCAGGGCACGAGCCCCCCCTTGTCCCACCCCCCTCGCTACGCCACTTGGTACTGGAGACTGATTCATACTGGGCTCTCAATGTTTCAGATATTTCTTTTAGATCGTCCATCAGTTCATTATTTCCTTTCCTTGAGGCCCGATTGTGGCGCGCGTTTTTTTCTTTTCGCATGGCTGTAGAAGTCTTTTGGATTAACATTTATTACTTCCACTGCCTTTTCCTCTTCCTCCTCTGTACGGCCCTGAATCGGGGTTTGTATGGTCCTATCGATACTCTCCAGTTTTTCTTGTATTACTTTCCTGGTGTTGTTACCTCTGCAATTAACTAACTTCTCCGCTACGCTCTTTCTTTTGCGGAAAATTGTTCGCTTTTGCCTTTCGAACCAGTTCCTCTTTCCTTTTGGCTGTGCTTTCGGAGCATATTTTTCTAAAATTTCCAACGTCTTTTCTTCTGAGATTGTTAGCATTTCTTCGGTTGTTTTATTCTCGAAAACTGTTTTCCACTCTATTTGGGCTGTGTGTGATCTGATTGCTTCCCAATTTATAGTCTTGGAGTTGAAGTTAAAAGTCCCAAATTTGCTTCTTTCTTCAGTATGGGTATTATCTTTTATTGTTTTTACCATATTTGTTGATATCTCGATTACGTTGTGGTCTGAGATAATAGTTGGGGTTATTTTTATATCAACAATCAAGTTGTGTAATTTATGAATACCAGATCTAGGCAGTTATTTTTCTGGTGTTTTCTGTTCTCTTGTCAACATAAACTCGTTTGTTAGAGCCATCAACATATATATAATAAAACCGCACTACTCGTAAACCCCGAACCTAGTCCCTGTTAGGAAAGTTTTAAACTAGTTTTATACAGTTGACTACAAAAGTAAATAGTCTCGTATAAATTTTCCATTCCTGAAAGATGTAAATTAGCTGCTATAATCATTAATTTGATTTCGGTTCAGGTGTTTAGTCTGCACTTGGGGCCATTTGCGAGACAAAAGGAGTTTGGTCGACGGGACACATTTTCAAAATGTTGATGAATTTTTCTCGAATGCAAAAGTTGTCGATGATTGATCTGCACTCAGATGACGAAGAAATATTAAATAATCGAATGTAACGCTTTGATCTAATCCAACTTGATTTAACCTACATTTATCTAACCTTTTTATCCAGTCTAATTTAACCTAAACTTGTTTTATCTACAGTAACCTAGTTTGACTTAATCTAACCTAATTTAACTTAACTCAACCTAACCCAATTATACCTTACCCTCGTTCATGAAAGATTATTAGTTTACAAAATTTCCCAGACGACAGAAATTCGAATATTTGCCTAAACAATTTCGAGAACAAATTTTGTGTGTGTGTGTGTGTGTGTACTCTACTTTCTACTTCGTCCGTTTCCGCGAAGACCGAAATTGGTGGTGTGTGAGATTTAATCTCGCGATGTAAGTTTTTGCAGTTTTTACAAGACACTTTTAGACGTGAAGAATATTTCCTCCTTATAATGTAATCAGCTTAATTCCGATAAGTTTTCATTATCAACCAACAATCCACCATTTCATCGTTATCTTCCGGGATTTGAGGAAGGAGAAAGTTGCTGTTTATGAATTATTCCACCCTTATTACGCGCCATACACGATGGTCAGGAAGTGGATTTAGGAATTTATTTAGGCTTAGAAGCATAAACCGCAGTCACCATCTGATGAGTTGAGAAGGAAAGACGTACTTTTATAAAATTTAGGTTAAATTCATTAATGGTAGACCAGAAATGTTTGTCGTAATTTGGATCAGAGATGTACTGTAGTAGTAGTTCCAATAGTTAAATTTCATTTGCTGGAATGTCTGGAAAATTTAGTTTCGTTAAATTGTTTCCTTTTCAGTTTGATGATATTTGTGATTCGACTTTCCATAGCAAAGGGGTCTTTAACCCTTTAAGGACGAAAGGTACAAATTGCTAACGTTTCAAATACACGCATTCATAACAACCCTACAAAAAATTCAGGACTTAAAGGGTTAAAAGAGCAGTCAGCGAAAATCGAAATTATATTAAGATTCGCTCCATCCAGCGAAATTTCCATTAGAAAATCTGGATAGATGGTGTTTAGCAGAAAGTAAAGACAGAGAGGCGGTAATCGGGTAAACCGGTAGGAGTTACTAAGAATCGCGACGTAATAGGATATACAGGGTGTCCGGGCTTAAATGGCAATAAAATACATTTATAACGTTTTATTTTATTACCATTTAAGCCCGGACACCCTGTATAGAGTAGTTTGCTAAAGAAAGGTTTAAAAGGTGAGCGAAATCAGAGAACCAGCCCGGCATCCTAGTAGGCTGACTGGTTGATTACTCGAGGAAGACTAATGGTAGAGAGCTCCCGCTCCTCACCAACGGGGGAAGTGTAAGAAAAGGCAACCTTTTTCATTGTAGCACTATTAAAATAATTCTACATTATGATTTATTGAAGTGGAAAGAACCCTTTAATTAATGAAACCGTACAAAATTAAATAGCTAGACAAGGTAAGGTTGGTGGTGTGGAAGCATTTGAGGATCGATAGATAGAAGAGAATAATTTTTTAGACTCAACGCGAATGCCCTCGCCATAAAATGTGAAATCCGAATAGTAATTATAAATTAGCTACACGAACTAAAGATCGGAACACTTGGCGAGGCAGCAAACCCTTTCAGTATGTGCACAAGATGACCTCGAGAAACTTAAAAATTAATAGAGACCCAAATTGGAGAAAGTTCGTTCAGTTTAAATCTAATTAGTAATAGAGTAAGGCAAATCCTTGACACTCCAATAACGGTTAAAATTCATAAATTTATTATTGGTCATAAAAATTGTTATAAATCTGTATGAAAGAAGGTGAAGGAAGGTCTTGAAAAGGATGACAGCCCGTTTCTTTCTCTCTCCAGCAGTGTGAAAGTCCGCATGCTCATTTGACCAATATTAGGTTGAGGTATAAACATAACATAATTTTGTATAAAATAGTTAACTATACTACCAGCTCTTGATACAACATCGATATAACATCATAACAGCGTGAAATCCCCAGTATTGCTACTACTGCATCGAAGTTATTTATGAACTAAATTTAACTTTCTTAAAAGTAACTATATCCGGTATATCATTTTTATTTTAGTGCTAGTTATCAAAGACTTTTTTAATTCCATTTGCAGTCTAGCTTAATTGTTCAGTTAAGAGAGAGTTGTAGTGGAATCCAAAAAGGTTCAGTACTAAAGCATGAAAAAGAACAGTTCGCTCATAGTACGTTATACACTGGGGACATCATTAATGTGGGTAATTTTTTTAAAATAAATAGAGTCAGAATTTGAAGAAATACTGCAGTTTCTCAGAGTTTCAGAAATGTATCTTGTTACTACCTACACACGCACTCTGAGAGGACTTACCGGTGGAGCTGCTCTGTGATCCATGGGTGCCTCTTCTCTCAATTTAAGTCCAGATGGGAACACGTGATGGCCACTTTCATTCTGTAAGAGAAAAAAGTGTATCCATTAAATATGGAATGAATGAGGAGTGATTCAGAATTTCATTGCTTTTGCTAAACTGAAACATTATATTACTAAGTAACCAAAAGGTAACGTCCAATGTCCCATATCCCCGCGGAGTGGGGGTTAGGAGCGCCGAGCCAGGGGGTACCTTAACCAGAGCCAATTAAGTTTGGGTGGCAGACCCGTTTCCCGACGTGATACAGAAAAGACAACAAGCTAGTTCTGAGCAGCGCTGTGGTTCGAACCCGCTACTCAGCGGAGTCTCAGCACTGCTAGAGGCGCCCTAACTGATCGAGCCACTGGACGTCCTATATGACTAGGTAGAAATTACAATTAATCAGTATTATTATATAGGTTAATAATGAAATAATAAATGTTTTGAAGGTCATTACTGATTTAAATAATAGTTAATAGAGGTTCTGAAAATGTTGGTTGCAGTGTTGTAAATTCCTGGTCAATGACGTGTAGAAAAGCAGCTGCGATTGGCGTTAAATCTTTTTTTTTTTTTTAAGGCGAACCATGGCTATTATTCTACTCTACTGTTTCTACACACTAATTTGTTTGTCTGCTGTGCTTTGTTAGTTGCATTGTGATGTGGTCCCACATTTGTCCACTCATCCTTAGGTGGCCATTTTTTGGCAAGTTCACCATCCTGATAATTTGATCTTCCCCGCTGCTGAAATTGACCGTGAGTCTGTTCTCCTTGGAATTGGCCCTGAGGATGACCACCCTGGAATTGTCCCTGAGGTCGAACCCCTTGGAATTGTCCCTGAGGCAGGACCCTTGAATTGTCCCGGAGAGTAATTGCTTTGGGACTGTCCCTGAGGCTGACCACTTTCAAACTGTCCTTGAGGCTGACTCCCTGGAAATTGTCCCTGAGGGAGACCACCTGGGACCTGTCCTGGAATTGTCCCTGAGGGCGACCACCTGGGACCTGTCCCTGGAATTGTCCCTGAGGGAGACCACCTGGGACCTGTCCCTGGAATTGTCCCTGAGGGCGACCACCTGGGACCTGTCCCTGGAATTGTCCTCTGAGGGCGACCACCTTGAAACTGTCCCCTCGAACTGTCCTTGAGACGACCACCCGGGACCCATCCCTGGAATTTCTTTGAGGATTACCACCCCGAAATTGTCCTCGAGGATGACTACCTGGAAATTGACTCCGAGGCTCGGATGAAACTGTCCTTGATTTTGGAACCGATTTTCATTTTGTGAGTTTTGAGAAGTTGAAACAGATTCTTGTTGAGAAGTTTTCGTTTTAATTATCTGGACTGAATCGGAATGTCCGCTGCTGTTGCACCGAATATTCTCGCTGCATCGTAATGGGCTCCATTCGGGAATAGGGTCCTCCAGACTGTTGTTTCATATTGATACTGTTTCATTTCGTAGGTCTTATTTACGACTTTATACCCTCCGGGAATGGATGAGGTTGAAATCTGATGGCTCGATGTCATTTGTGAGTCTGCTGTCTTCCTGCGAAGAACTTAGTAGAATGATTTTCAAAGAATGATCTTAGAGTTTCATACCTCACTTAATGTTAGTCGCAAGGAAAAAATAGTGCCAAGCGAAACTAAAAAAAAAAAGCGTTAATAATTTTTGAAGTTATTCAAGCAGAAAAATAATGATCTTACCACAAACCAAACTCAAATTATAAAATAAACAGACATTGCAAATGAGGAGTGAATTTAACTGCCCTCAACTGCGTTATTAACTGCGTTTTAACCGACTGATTTTTATTTTTACTTTGAAAGGATAGACCATGATCTGAAAACTCTACCAACCGTTGATGCTAATGATTTGCTAAAGTTAGATAACATATTTCACAATATCCCATGAATTGTTCTCTAAAATTAAGGCTTTTACATTTTCCACGACTTTTTTTGCACAGAGAAAACCGTGATATTTTGAAGGTTTGAGTGAAAATGAATCTGTTGTCATAACAACCAGATAAGGGTAGTGGGGTTGTGCCTTATGATAAAACGGATTATATTAAAAAATGCATAATATTCTCTCTGACTCGTTAAAATTTGCTAAGGTAGACGAACCGGCTCCCAAAATTATTCAGCGATTGGAAGACAAGGTTAACCGTGTTTTGCTTGAACTTAAACAGGAACGTGCTATTAATGACTCCACTTAGTGATGCATTGTACGCATCAGGTTCTATTTGGGCTTATTTATGGTCTACCTAAGTTCATAAAGAGGTGTTCCGTTGCGCCTAATTTTGGCGTCTTATCCTTTGGCTAATTAAAAACTTGCTAAATTTCTTGTCCCACTGTTATCCCCATTTACCGTGAATTCATACAGTGTTAAGGATAGTTTTCTTTTCCGTCGAAAATTAAGAAACTTGATATGAATTTATTGTTCATGACTAGTTTCAATGTGTCTTCCCTCTTTACAAATGTTCACTTGGATGAGACCATTAAAATTACTTTGACTGAAGCATTTCCACAGCCGGACTCACTTTTTCACGCTTTGGCAGAGCACAGTTTGAGCAGCTTCTGAATTTGGCAGTGAGGGATAATTTTTTCAGTTTTCAAGGAGTGGTTTATTGTCAGTTGGATGGAGTCGGGATGGGGAGCCCCTTGGGTCCTGCTCTTGCAAATATTTTTGTCGCATCTTGAGCAGTGGTGGGCACCGTTAACCAAAAAGTTAACTTCGATAACGATAATCCGTTAACCCCAATTTTTAACTACGATAATCCGATAATTTTACTACAAAGTTAACGGAAGTTAACGATAATCCGTTAACGATAACTATTTCTTTACTAACATTTAAAAAAATCAAGGAAAAAAGCTTTAAAACCCATAGAAAATGTTTGTTTATGCAAAATCCAACAATAAATAGGTATTTAACTGTATTTTTATCAAGTTTTGCAACTTTTTTGCTTACTTTTTTTTTTTTTTTTTTTTTTTTTAATAAAAAATGTACTGATTACACGTTTTGAAACCCTTGTAACCACTAACCATTAACTAAATTTTAATTTACCAGAGAATTATTATGGCGGGAACTGAAAGTTAAAATTAAATTTTAGGCACATTTATTAAAGACTATGACACAATGTGCTGGTTGCCCTTCAGAAAGACAACTTCTCAAAGTTAGGCCCAACTGCCAGTCTTGACCTCTTGGGCCTCCCCAACTCCCCTTGCGAGATCTGGAAGCAGACTGAAGTTATGGCGGTTTGAATTCATTCGCGGAGTGGTGATCTTCCGTGAATGACTCCTCGCAGTTAACGTGTTAACGGACTTTAACAGACTAAATATCGAGTTATCGGAGTTAACTGGTCCGATAACGTAAATGGAAATTAACTTCCGTTAATAGTCCGTTAAAAAAAGTTACTTCGTAATTAACTGTTATCGGATTAACGCTTTAGTGCCCAACACTGATCTTGAGGAAAGAGTCTTCTGTGAGTGCCCCCCCTCATCTTAAGCCCAAACTGTACAGACGTTATGTTGACGATACCTTCAGTTTTTGAGTTTTCTGAGCATACTGCATAAGAACATTGTATTTGCACAGGAAAAGGAAGTCAGGTTCTATTCATTTCTGGCTCGACAGTTTTAACTTCTATGTACCGGAAGCCTACGTTTATGGATTTGGGTTTTAATTTCTATAGTTTTTGCGACCTTAATTACAAACTAAGTTCCGTTCGCACACTTGTTCATAGAGCTTATAATTGCTCAAACTTTACTCTGTTACATAATGAGTTTGAATTTCTTACTGATTATTTCTTTAAAAATGGTTTCCCACGGAATCTTGTAAGAGGTGTTATTGGTAAGTTTCTTAATGTGTATGCCCCTAAAATCGTTCCAACGTGTGATGTTCCTAAGAATTGTAAACATCTTGTTTTACCTAATGTCTACCACCTCTTTGGTGAAGAAACAATCGTTAAATATTGTGATGAAATTTTATTTTCACACTGATTTTAAGATTGCCTTTCTAAATAGTAATACCCTTGATTGTTTTTTCCGATGTAAGGACGAAATCCCCCCTGCAATGAGCTGTTCTGTCGTTTATTTGTTTACCTGCCCTGGATGTTCCCAGGAGAACTACGTTGGCAGTACAGTTCAATCTTTGCGGACGAGAAGGTTTTGTTGAGAAAAGAACAGTCTGCTATCAGAAGTGATTCCATTAAATGTAAGACTGACGTCTTTATTGAAAATTTTAAAATTCTTAAATCGTTAAAATGCTCGTCCTCGCTTCGTATTTATGAATCTTTATGTATTAAGATTTTGAACCCTAGTCTAAACAATGATTCTGGCTGTTACCCCCTTTACATTAACTAGCTCAACATCTAAATTTTCTCCGCGACCCTGTCTTCTTTTTGCTTCAGTTTCTCGTGGCTGTTCTTTGAATACAGGCCTTGAAGATGGGTAGAGTTGCCCGAAACGTCGGCTGCAGCCAAATATAATTATTTTTTTCCTCTACGTCTTCGTTTTTATCCTGGATGTAAAACTACGTCTCCTTAGGAGGGATCCTATTTCATATGTATCTACGCGCTATGGACTAGAGGGTTTGAGAATCCACCGTAAACTTGAGAAGTCTGTCAGAAGGTCATCTTTAGTATATTATCTCAACAATGAAATATAATAGAAAATAAATAAAAATATATATATATATATATATATAGTTAGTTAGTTAGTTAGTTAGTTAGTTAGTTAGTTAGTTTTTTTCTCTAGAAAGAAAGGTTCCGAAACTGTACTGTAAATTTTCTACAACCTTTTCTAGTTGTTATCCAACTCCCTGACCTTCCTAGTCAAAAAAAAAAAAAACCGCCTTCCTGTTCTTAAAATTGTCATGCAGCCCGTCCCACTAAATAAATAAATAAATAAATCGGAATGAAAATACAGAAAAAAACTACTGAATGTTGAAAATAAGTTATTTTTTAATTAAAAAAAAAAAACCTCGAAGTTAAATAAGTCGTCCTTTATCCTTCCTCAGACTTCACACTGATTTGTTTTAGGTTAAGTTACGTTAACCTAACTTAATCCGACTTACTTACAAAATCCGACTAAATTGGTAAAAAAGGTACCTTATTACTTGGGGATCAGCATTTTATATATGATGAATAAAACCACGAAGGAAGGAAACACAAAATGGTGCTTGAGCACCATTTTGTGTTTCCTTTCCTTCGTGTTTTATTCATCATAAATATTTTTCACGTGTTACTTTCGTGAAATAATTTTCATTTTATATATATATATATATATATATAATATATATATATATATATATATACTGAACGTCTTGGATAACTTGTACTTCATTTGGTATACACATTAAAGGAGAACCAAGGTGGTTTTTAGTAACACACCCGCCTCTCCTAGTCCACCCCTTGGGGAGGGAAGACTGTGAGTGGGAGGGGTCCTTAAACGGTTATGGTACGCCTAAACGGCTAGAGTGATCCGTACCAATTTTAGTGTACGTATTAAGGGAGAACCAGGGAAGGTTTTAGTAATAAACTCTCATCCCCCCCCCCCCCCCCCCCCCCCGGTTTTATTTCGGGAACATTTGCCGCGCGAGACGCGGCGGACATTCTAATATGTATTAGGCATGTACCGAATATTCGATATATAGTATCCGGCAAAAAATAAGGATATTCGATATTCGACCGAATATTTTTGTTTTTAACCGAATATTTGCTAATTAAGGTAAATAACGTGATTTAGGAAATGGAACTTAAAATATATTTTTTGTTTCGGAGAATAATTAAAAACAAATCCAACTTTGGTATAGTGATACTAATAAGTAATAACCTTACAAAAAAATGAACAGGCAATACTCATAATTATCGCAAAAACAAAACCTAATAATTGAAGTTTTAAGGAAAGTAGATTGTCGTATAGAAAAATTAGTCGTTCAGCAGCATCAGGTGCTGATTACGTGCGTCGATAATTACATTTTTCGCGGAACTGAACAGCCGTTCACTTCGTACGTTTGTGGTGAGATATTTGCGAGCGAGTACTAACAGTTTGGGAATCTTTCGCCATTATGGCGCCACCAATCAAGAGGGTTCGTGTCACCACTAACTCGTGGCTCCTTTGAATAAATGTCTTTTTTTTTTTTTTTTGCTGGCTACTTTTGATGGATGGAGGCACATATGACGTCTCTTATAAGTTTGTTTTCGGATAAATTATGTTGCTTCTGGATTTCTTTAAATCTGTCACAAGCGAGAGATGAATGATTAAAATGTGAACAGATTCGGCGGGCAAATGCTTAGTCAATATAATTACAGTATATTCAATTTTTAACATTGACACTTAATAACCCCAAAAAACTAATATTCTGTATTCGGACGAATAGACTTGTACTGAATATTCGGTGAATTTTAATATTCGGTGAATTTTAATATTCGGTACATTCCTTATATAATTTTTTTTTTTCAGACAACGCATGTCAGTTGAATAGTACTCTTCCTCTACCCACATATGAGAGTACGTCTGGCTAGACCAGTTTCACTTTGACGAATGTAGTGACACGTAAGTAGGGAAATTTACTTTTTTGAAGCAAATGTTCGTACGAATCGAAACCTCTTCAGGGATGGTTGAAAGTGGAGGAAGGAAGTGCGCGTAACCGCAAAAAATAATAATGAAGAGGCCAGAATTATTGCCAAATTAAATTAATTAAATTTATTTAATTTTGGTTCGTTACATTAATTGACTACTCTACATTTAGAAGTATTGTAGTTACGCCAAATTCGGCCAATTAATGTATAGAAACATAGTGAGGAAAAGAACGTCCATTGCTCACATATTTGTCAACGAGTTTGCTATCCAACGAAAAAAGAAAAATAAGTAAATTTTTTATATGAATATTTTTAAGTCTTTCGGAGATGGTACACTCGCTTATCTTCCTTTATACTTATTCGTCTCAAACAAAAGTAATTAATTCATTGATAAAATTTTAAAAAAAATTCATTAAATAAAAATTGAAATATTACTAGGTACAATTAGTTTAAGATACTCCCGCGCAAATAACATGTTATACATATTTGAACCTACGGAAATTTCGTTCGTACGACGAGACATAGAAACGCTAATGAATTTAACCTAACCTAATCCAACTTAATTTAACTCTTAAAAAGGTGTCGATAAAATATCACTGCGAGAAAATTTCGTGAATCTGGTCATTTTGTATGTTAGAAAAAACTTTACTAGCGTTGCTTAGCAAAAGCTGTTAATAAAATACGAGAGAAAATATCAAATACCATAAGAACACAATCTTAAAAGAATATAGCTAGGGTGGGTATACGTCTTGGAAAAAGGACTATTACACGTATTATTATTATTATATAAGGAAAACAACTGTATAAGTTATAGTAAATTTTATACAAAAATTGTTTAAATTTGTCTTGATTATTAAACCAAAAACTATATAAAAGTATGCTATATCAGTACACTAAACGGAGAGTATACATTATACTCTTGTCCGTTCTTTGGTATCTTACAACGAACTGGCAACCTTCTAATTGCCAGTTACTGTTTTAAAAAGTATAGAGAAAATGGAACTCCATATTTTGTTAAGAGTAAGGTCGGCCGCACATAAGATCGTCTTGCGACACTCGACTGACGACTTGGGTCGTGACGATTCAAGTCGCGTGTGATTTTACATTGACAGAATGGGAACCCCGTGCACTGTAGCGCCCGCGCAAGACGATCCCGAGTGGTGTGCGGCCGGCCTAAATAGTGAATCTTAAGGTATAGACAAGTCTGAGTTAAACGCTCTGATTGATCGGTTGAGATCACGTTCTTGTTTGGTTGATGGGGTTCTTTAACCCCCTTCGCAACTTCTGAGGTCATACGACTGAGGGGACCTACAGCTTTATAGGGGCGGATCCTGGCAGGGTAGTCTAGGTGGGGCACCAAACAGACATCATGCCGAGTATTTTAATTGATCCACAATTTTTTTATGTACCATACGCTTCAACCACCATAATATGAAGTAGCAACAGGAAACAGGCTTCCTGTTCCTGTGCGTGAGCTGAAAGGTATCAAAAACTCTCCACCCCCAAGGGGAAGATCCACATTTAAATTATATTTTAATGCCTACGTAGGCCCTAGTTTTAAATGGCGTGGTCGTGATAGTTGCATTGACAAAGAATTTCTTTTTTTTTTTGAAAGACGTAATAAAGCAAACAATTTTGAAAAAAATGGTGTAAAGCGTTTTAGGGACCAGTAAAATTTCGACTGGGTCTCTTGTTTCCAGTTACAAAATGGGATATCTGCCAATTGGAGGGTGATAGAGGCAAGAATAAGGTGTCTTTTCAAACAGAAAATTTCGATTCAAAATACAGTAGAGAGAGAAGCATTAGTAGAAATTTTTAAGCAAGTTTTAGAAGAACTGAAAGAATAGAATATGGGAAGAAGAATAGAATACAGGGTGTCCCATAAGTCCGGCATCATAGGAGAAATTCATATTTTTCTATATCTACAAACCATAATTCATATTTTTCTCTTTCTACAGGCCATAATGTATGTGAGCAAGGAAGAACGAATCCAGATAATTCTACTCATAGGAAATCGGAGTCAAAGAGAGGCCGCTGCTGAATTTAACAGACTGCATCCAGACCGCGAGCCAATAACACAGAGTTGTGTTAGCAGACTTGTTGCAAAGTTTAAGGAAACAGGATCCATAGAAGATAAACCACGCAGTGGACCTTCAAGGAGGTCCACTGACGATGATACAGCGACTGCTATCCTGGCTCATTTTAACAGAAGTCCTAATAAAAGCATTTCCCAGTGTCTTGAACGAAGAAGGAAATTTCCCAACATGGTTCCAGCAAGACGGCGCTCCTGCACATTACAGCACCCAAGTAAGGGGATACCTGTACCAACAATTCCCTGGTCATTGGATAGGACGTCAAAGGCCTGTGGAATGGCCAGCTAGAAGCCCGGATCTCACGCCACTAGATTTTTATCTCTGGGGCCACTTGAAAGCGTTGATATACGCAGAGAAAATTAGGAGTGCTGAACATTTGCGGCAGCGCATTATTGGGGCATGTAACACCATTACTCCTGACATCATTCACCGTGTGCTTGCTGACTGGGTATCACGTCTGAATTTGTGTATTGAAAACAATGGTGGACATATTGAGCACGTTCTGTAAATAAAAGCTTTTGTTTTGCCTTTTTTTATTATTTTTCCTATGATGCCGGACTTATGGGACACCCTGTAGAATAACCTTCTTAACCGTTTGGACTGTTTGGATGTGATAGAAGATTGAGGGAAGTCTTTGTTTTCTGTGAAACACAAGTTTATTTATGCAGAAACGTGGAAGACATTTACAGTATTACGTCGATACAATATATGAGAAAGCGAAAACTTCATCAACTTGAGTAGTCTAAGCATCATCATCCTGTTTGTGTTTCGTATTTATCAATTATTACGAAAGGAATCTTTTATAACTTGAAGAGCCTAATCATTTTCATTAATCAATAAAGTAACATAAATATCATCAACTGTTGGCGCAAAATAGAAGTCAACATCTTCCTTCCTTGAATAATCAATTTTAAAATTAGAAAGAGCCGTTTTGAGCAGAAAAATGAGATTTGTTTATAAAAAACCTCTGAACAGTTAGCTAGAACAACGTGAAAAAAGTGTTAGCAGTTGACGAGGAAGCTTCTAACAGTGGCTGTATCCTCCAGCGCGGGACACGTCAACGCGAAGAAGAGGCGACGTCAAACCGAAACAGCAACGCGCTGGTGGCCAAACTTCCTCAAATCTCCGTGCAGCGGGCTGTCTACGGTTGGCCAGACTGGCAGTCGACGGCAGATAACACGATAGAAATACAGGCAGTTAACATTAAAACAAGCGCAAAACACAACACCACACTCAACATTTACATCACACCAGATAGTTCACCTCAGGTGCCAGCCCATTACAATACAATCCACAGTTACACAATCTGGCATCTCTCACTAATGTCATCTTAGGAGGAGACTTCAACGCTAAAGACACTAGTTGGTACCTGCACAACCAAAGCAACACCAGCGGTGCCAACATAGCCACACAACTAAACAGCCTCTTCGTTCTTAACATTACAGAAGAACATACACACATACCACATCAAGCAGGATACTCAAACTCCTCCCCAGACATAACGTTCTGTTGCCCCTCACTAGCAACACATACACACTGGAGAACAGAAAAACAACTGTCATCAGACCACCTGCCCATCATCATTACAACACTTTCTACACTCTGCCCCAACAGCCTTAGGCACACTTACAGAAATTACAAGAAAGCTGACTCGGAACAGTGCAAAATACAGACTGAGGAACAATTCACCACATTAAACAGCACACCCATCATAAAAATCAATACAACACTCAAGACATTTAATCAGATCATCAATAATGCAAACAAATACATACCCAAGGGCAACATTAGGAAATACAACCCAAATTACACTTGAGAAATAGCCCACCTCATAAGGCAACGTAACAACCTCAAACAACACACAAACACCATACACAGAAGCCATAAACAGCAGATACAACAGCTCAACACAGAAATAAACAACAAACTCAAAGAAAAACATTTAGGGAATTCATAACAACACTAAACCAATCCACAGATACATCCAGGCTATACAAGACTATAAACAGCATTACCCACTCTAACAGCGGCATTCACACCTCACACGCTGCTATCTGTCGCAGCCAAAATAATATCCCAACATATACACAACAAGCTAACATTCTAATTAATCACTACGCAAAGATAAGTCGCTTAAACAGAGAGAACAACCAGAAACACGCAGACAGACAAACAGTCAGACACAAGAAAACCTACAGACTCGACACGACCTTTACACCCTTCAATTCAGACCAGACCACCAAGATCATCAAAAACATTAAGAATTCGAAGGCTACTGGACCAGACAACATATTTAACATACACCTTAAACACTTGGGCCCACAGGGAATACTAGCTCTCACAAATATCAGCACATATTCATACCAACACTGTATTATTCCTGACATATGGAAACAAGGTAAAATTATTACACTACTCAAACCAAACAAAAAATCCAACAGAACCAGCTTCCTATAGACCCATTACTTTACTATGCACACCTTCCAAAGTAACAGAAAGACTAATCTTACAAATCACCAACCCACACATACCACTATCGCCTACTCAACATGGATTCAAACCTCACCATTCAACCACGACATTACTCACTAACCTCACGCAGCACATTATGGATGGCATCAACTCCAGACGACCAGCTCAACGTACACTATTAGCAACAATAGACATTAATAAAGCATTTGATGCTATCCCACGCTTCCCTCTCATAAACAAAATACTCAACACAAACATGCACAATAACACCAAAAGGTGGCTGAGCAACTATCTTTCAGGAAGATACTCACATGTCACATTTAATGGCAAGTCATCCAAAAACAAGCTTTTTCCGAACGGGGTCCCTCAAGGCTCTGTTCTCTCACCAACACACTTCAACTTATACATGCATGACATTCCAACACCCATAGATAACAAGCTTACATTATCATCATATGCAGATGACATCACTCTAACATCCACCCACAACAACATCGACACCGCTACAAATAACCTACAAACACACATAAACAGTATACAAGACTGGCTCACACACAATAGACTCAAAGTAGCGCCCACAAAATCAACCATCACCTTGCTTACAAGCAGTACAAAAGAACACCAGATAACTCCACAGCTTACACTAAACATCATCAACATTTCACACACTCACAGGACAAAAATACTTGGTCACATACAACACATCATTATCTTTTACAAACCACATTCAGGACATTAAAAACAAATGTACGTCGAGACTTAACACGCTTAGAGTACTAACAGGCACAAAGTTTGGACACCAGTAGGAAACAACATCACTCATATACAAACAATATATTCGCTCAGTTATGGACAATGCTAGCCCATGCTGGGCACCCATTATCTCAAACACACACACACACAAACACCTTACAGACAATACAAAACAATGCACTTCGTATCATTACAGGATGCACTTAAACAACACCAATAGAACACCTGCACACACAAACAAAAATACTGAAAGTTAGGGAACATTTAGACATGAGGGGAACACAATTCATGGTAGCAGCGACAACTAACCCACAACACCCTTGCCACTACACGTACAATCATGCACCGACACCTCGCACCATTAAGGTAACACCAGAGAGACTTTACAACCAAATATTCCATTTCATACCACGCCCCCACAGACATCACACAGTACAGAAAACACATACATACACACACACACACACACACACACACCTAACCCACAAAGCACTGACACGACTCGGTCCGAATGCGGTCCTAGGTGCGAAGCCGCCACCCCATTAACAGGTCAGAGATCAGCCTGAGCAGATCGGATCGAGTTAACTTAGCACGATTCCGATGTGGACATCACCCAAACTTACGGACATATAAACACAGACTAGACAACTCCACAGACGACACCTGCTACCTGTGCCAGGACGCACCACAAACAATTGAACACATTATGACAGACTGTACCACTCAAGCACAACATAGAACACAACACAACATTACTAGTGCGCTGAACCTCTGGTCCACTACGGAGAGGGCGATCGGTTACCTGCGTGCCGCCGGCTTGCTCGACCAGGGTGGGCTGATCGGCTAAACAACAACAACAACAACAACAACAAAATTTCGCTGGTTTTGTCGCTTATCCCCTTCTCCCACTGCGCTACTAATTTAATTTATACTTGGTTATTTTTTGAAAAAATGCCAAGTTTGTGAAGAAAAATTATTTCTTCTTTTAAAACGGTTAACGCCTATTACTTTTTAACCCATTAGTGCCTATTGGTAGAACTTCCTACCGGCAAAATTTTGTCATTATTGCATCACTTTTTCTCATATTCACGTGATCTTCAGTACGAGTCATTGACATGACGCAATCTTTCAAATTGATATAACCCAATCTTTTAGATTGTTTCATATCAATGACTCATACCGAAGATCACGTGAATACAAGAAAAAGTGATGCAATAATGACAAACAGTTTTGGCGGTGGGAAATTCTACCAATGGGCACTAATGGGTTAAATAAGTTACAACACTTTCAGAGCTCGCAAACTGGGCTTTGGAACCTAAACTACAGCGAAAGTGCGCTTGGGTGAAGTCAGGAATGCTTGTCCTGCAGTACTTTTCCAATAGATAGTGTTCTAGATATCACAGCCAAAGCAAGAACGATTTCTCCATTCCATCAAAGTGTGTGTGTGTGCGCGTGCGCGCGCACGTGTAATAAAAATAAAAAGTAGCTTACGTAAAGATTTCCTAAAATTTTTTTTTAAATTAATGGAGAATAAACCAGCCTGAAGGGCCTGTTATTGTCTTCACCTTGGGTGGCCTCCGTCAAACGAATGAGTGTTTACATTACGTTTAAACTCTTCATATACAGTATTTCATTTTTAATCTTGCTCAGAAAAAAAAAGTTACTTCAGTCAATTTGTCATTCTGCAGCGATGCTTTCTAAAGCAGCTGTTTTGTTGTTTCAAAAGATCACGCTTTGGATAAAATAAAGAGCATTTGAAAAAGGAAAACCTTATATTAGGGGATTTCAACCGCAGGATACATACCAGATGACTTTTCGGGGGTACCAGTGAGCTGATAACGTATGTGTTTTTTTAACAGTGTAAGATAATACTGATTATATATATATATATATATATATATATATATATATATATATATATATGAAAATTATTTCACGAAAGTAACACGTGAAAAATATTTATGATGAATAAAACCACGAAGGAAAGAAAGGAAACACAGAATGGTGCTCAAGCGCTTTCGTCTAATGACATCCTCAGGAACACTGAAGTACATAAAGAGTTACAGCCTATATATAGGTTACAGAAAAAAAAAATATAGCCTATATATATATATATCCAATAAATGGAGAAACAAACTTAAAGGATTGTGGGAGGGGCACACAGATTTATAAGGAAAAACTATCGATTTTTAGCACAAGATTAAATGAATTGTTTCCAACCAATGTTATAGATAAAAAAAAAAAAAAAAAAAAAAAAATACAAATTTATACTGGAAATCTGCCCGGGTTTTAGCACTCTGCCCTTTTTTGTATATAAAAATTGAAAAATAAAAGTTATTAGGGTGGCATACAAGTTTACCAAAGATTTAGTATAAGATTTCCAGTATAAATTTGTATTTTTTTTTTTTTTTTTTTTTTTTAAATCTATAACATTGGTTGGAAACAATTCATTTAATCTTGTGCTAAAAATCGATAGTTTTTCCTTATAAATCTGTGTGCCCCTTTCTTATCTAAATCTGTTCTGAAGGAATTCAAAACAACAGGATCGAGTTGAGAAAGACCTTTGCTTATGTTGAAGTTATTTGTAAGTTGGATAATGGCAGACTCAAGAATATTTCTATTAACAATGTTGCTAGAGTGAAATAAACTGAAGCATTATTCCAATCAATACAGTGGGATAACTCTGACAAATGGACAAAAAGGGCACTCGACAACTGTCCTGTTCTAACGGAACAATATTCCGTTAGAACAGGACAGTTGTCCAGTGCCCTTTTTGTCCATTTGTCAGAGTTATCCCACTGTATTGATTGGAATAATGCTTCAGTTTTATTTCACTCTAGCAACATTGTTAATAGAAATATTCTTGAGTCTGCCATTATCCAACTTACAAATAACTTCAACATAAGCAAAGGTCTTTCTCAACTCGATCCTGTTGTTTTGAATTCCTTCAGAACAGATTTAGATAAGAAAGGGGCACACAGATTTATAAGGAAAAACTATCGATTTTTAGCACAAGATTAAATGAATTGTTTCCAACCAATGTTATAGATTTAAAAAAAAAAAAATATACAAATTTATACTGGAAATCTTATACTAAATCTTTGGTAAACTTGTATGCCACCCTAATAACTTTTATTTTTCAATTTTTATATAAAAGCAGAGTGCTAAAACCCGGGCAGATTTGTATAAATTGTATTTTTTTTTATCTATAACATTGGTTGGAAACAATTCATTAATCTTGTGCTAAAAATCGATAATTTCATTTATATACAAAAAGAGCAGAGTGCTAAAACCCGGGCAGATTTCCAGTATAAATTTGTATTTTTTTATCTATAACATTGGTTGGAAACAATTCATTTAATCTTGTGCTAAAAATCGATAGTTTTTCCTTATAAATCTGTGTGCCCCTCCCACAATCCTTTAAATTTGTTTCTCCATTTATTGGATATATATATATATATATATTTTTTTTTTTCTGTAACCTATTTATAGGCTGTAACTCTATGTACTTCAGTGTTCCTGAGGATGTCATTAGACGAAAGCGCTGAGCACCATTCTGTGTTTCCTTTCCTTCGTGGTTTTTCATCATATATATATATATATATATATATGTGGTGTCTCAAAAGTCGCGCATCATAGGCTTTATTCAGATTTTCGAGGTTTACGAGTCGAAATGGTTTATAAGTGATGTTTAATTACAATATATGTTCGATAATGTTCGAATAATAAAATTAATAGTATGTACAGTTAATCAAAAAGCTATTTTAATTAAATTGAATGAAGCTACATTAGCCAGTGGTGTCTCAGAACTCGCGCACATTGGCTAATGTAGCTTCATTCAATTAATTATTTTAAGATAGCTTTTGATTAACTGTACATACTATTAATTTTATTATTGGAACATTATGGAACATATATTGTGATTAAACATCACTTACAAACCATTCGACTCGTAAACCTCGTAAATCTGAGTAAAGCCTATGGTGCGCGACTAATAAGACACCGTGTGTATATATATATAGTTACTGTCTGAACTCGGTATACATATGCATTTTGTATGGGGGTACACGAAAACTCATTGCATTTTCAAAAGTTTACAAGATGGAAACAAGTTAAAATCCCTGACTTTACTGTATAGATTAATAAAGTATCCATAGTAAAGAGCTAGTGATCAGCGCTCGAAAGCAACGCATGTATTCTAGAAATAACTGATAGATTTACTAATAGACAAACAAGTTTGAAATACTAATTATATTTCTTGTACTTTCAATATTTTTCCTTTATCCCCAAAATCCTGGTTAAGGAACATTTTTTTTTTCCAAACCAGATAACCCAGTCTAGAAAAAGTACAATGAATGTTTAGAGAATTTCTTTTTTTCTAGTTTTTTCCTAGTTTTCATAGGTTGGTCGTAGTTTTCATGGAAATAAACGACTCTAGGATGTTGTTCAATATATTGAACGTAGTCATATCTTTGAGGACTGTAATAGGGTCGGTAATTTTTTTTTTTTTTTTAGATTCATTTTATTCACATTGTTTAGCTATTGTATTGAAACGAGAATTTAAAGATAGTCGTATTATTTGTATTAAAATGAAGAGATGGGCGAAAAATAATTGAAGTTTTAGGGATGTTTTTAATTTCAAGTTTGTAAAAAAGAAATTTAGATTAACACCTTTTAAAAAATAAGTAAAAAAAGCTCGTGATAATTTCAATTTGCGCCAAAATTCTGAAAAAAACTTCATCACCTTGACTGTAATTCTGAAAGGCTTTTAAACAGACTTAAATTTGCCACTTTTGACATTAGCCCGAGTATATATATATAACTTCATGAGGGTAGATTTTTTTTTGTTACTTGGTATTGCGAATTAGGAGGCATCATTGGGCACTCGAAATAAATAAAAGTGTTAAAGGAGAGTAAGCAAACTGCGAAATAAAATGTACGAAATGAAGTATTAATTCTTCAAAGAAAAATAAACGTAAGTTGCGAATCAAAAAATAATAGTTTTAGCTCATTTTGTTACGCTTCAAGGACGTGATTTAATACCATAATATGGGGTGATTTTTGCTCGAGGGGTGACATTGGCACTTCTTAAAAAAACTGGCTTTATGCATTTTGCGCAAAAAGAAACGGTTTCATGGAAAAAAAAAATCACGCTTATCCTTTTCAATCTATTGAATTTTGCCTATCTTTTTGTATAAACACTATTTTTTTCTCTATGTGACAACTGGGAGCAGAAAAATACCAGTTTTTCTGCTCACAATTGTCACAACATAACTCCTAAGTTAAGGAATAGAGAGAAAAGAATGTTTAGACAAAAAGATAGGCAAAATTCCATAGATTAAAAATGATAAGGGTGATTTTTTTTCGCGAAACAGTTTCTTTTTGCGCAAAATGCATAAAACCAATTTTTTTTAAGTGCGTCACCCCATATTACGGTATTATGCTCAAAGTCTAAACGGGGCTCGTACCTGGTGTTCGTGGTGGTGGTGGGAGTGTTGTTCTCCCTCGTCGCTTGATAAGTCCTCGTTCGAACTGAGATGAGGAGGCCAGGCTACTCTCTTGCCTATAGAACGGAAGACAAATCATAGTTAGACCATGCGACCAACCAACCAATTAATAGTTAACCATCTAACCAAACGAACGGTTTAAACAGAAATTAATACTATATCTAACGGTTAAAAAGCTGATTATTTCAGCCAAATATAAATAAAAAATAAATAAATAAATTAAAGATATTTTCTTTAACTCATTCACTTTTCGGCCAAATTTTTCAAGGAATGATTTGTCTTGTGTCGCTTTCAGATCCCCCCACCCCCACCCCACCCAAAAAAGTCTAGTTTATGCGTGTATTTGACTTGGCAGTACTGTACCAGTTTAAGAACATCAACTTTACAATAAAAAAACTTATAACATAACTATTAATTGCAAAAAAAAAAAATAATTTGTACAGAACTTAGCCTTCATATAAATTTATGCTAGTTACGCTATTAAATGTATGCGATTTATGCTATTAAATTTATGCTATTTAATCACTTCAAAACGAAACGCGTATATGACGGTAGTTACAAAGTTCAAACATCGATTTCGTACCAATTTGTCAACTGATTTAGGTTGTAAGGAATTCAAGGGATTCGTGGCTTGAGTATATGCCCCAATAATTCTCTATAAATATAGAAAGCGACATTTACTTCACCTGTATTTATAGGTACTGTACTCTATACTGAAAATAGCCCCACACACCGAAGCTTCAATGGCAGTACAATAAATTGTTTTGTAACCCTCAGATATAATATATATATATATATATATATATATACCACGTTTGAGTGTCGAAAGTTTTATTAGAAAGTATACCAAACCTGAATTAAAATTATTAATAAAAAATGAAGCAAGTCAGTGAATAAATAATAGTTTGAAATTCACCTGTACCATCGGTTACAAAAGTCCATACCTAATGTACGATTTGGTGTATCCTGGTCATTGGAACCGATGGTACAATGCAAAAATGGACTAATACACGCGTTAATTCTATAACAAAACTGGGCGACTTCAGTAATAACTGAAATCGAAGCTTATCAATCACCCAACACGCAAACGGAAACAAAGGAAAGCACGGTCATTAATTAAACAAGGCGATAGCGCTTCGTGTTACCACAAAGTCGTAACCTCCGTGAGGATGATAGCACTAGAGACTGCAGTCTCCTTTCTCTGTATCAGTTATAGTAAAATCTTTTTACCAATCGACGGTTGTCGATAGAGAGAATGCGTTGACCTCGCCCTGCCGAGCCTACCCAGTAGTCGAGATTAATCGAGAATAAAGAGTAAGTTCGAGCATCGATACGAACGGGGCAAAAGCCAAATGCGCGTGACGTAATTTTCCAAACGCCATTCTTAGGCACAGTCATTTCTGTCTCAAAGAGGGGGCGGATTTTAATCGGGCTAAAAGAAGAAAATGATTCGGAGAGGGGTGGA
>JAJOZX010002629.1:605000-632942 GCA_023014485.1 Bathynomus jamesi | reverse complement strand
CCCAAACGGGTAAGTTTGCTGTTGACATTCTTACGTATTGATGAAGATGAGCATTTTTTGAACAATGTCGTTTTCAGTGATGAAGCGACATTCCATCTGTCTGGTAAAGTCAACAGACACAATTGCCGTATATAGGGATCAGAAATCCGCATGAATTTATTGAACACGAATGCAACAGTCCCAAGATAACGTTTGGTGTGCTCTCTCCCATAACCGTGTGATTGAACCATTTTTCTTCCGTGAGAACACTGTGAAGGCTACAAATTACCTAGATATGCTTGAATGGTATGCTGCAACTCAGCTTAGGATATGCAGCCCCGTGTGTTCTTTCAGCAAGATGGGGCAACCCGCCCACTGGGGATTAGAAGTGCGGAGGTTCCTCAATGAAAGTTCCCTTCTCGTTGGATCGGGCGAGATGACCCTATTCCATGGCCTCCTCGTTCCCCGGATATCACGCCTCTGGATTTCTTTTTATGGGGCTACACAAAGACAGAGTGTATGCAAAGAGGTTAATAACATCACAGATTAAGACATCGGATTGAAGAGACATTAGCTTCCATCACGCAAGACATGCTTCTTAATGTTTGGAACGAAATCATCTATCGCCTTGATGTTCTGCGTGCTACCAATGGGGCTCACGTGGAGGTTTACTGAATTAAAACAAAAATTTCTTGAGTTGTGTTATTAATTGCCGCAAACCGTTTTAAGATAGCTCCTATAATAACGAATTTATTAAGGCTTATAATGGGGTGAATAATTTATGGACATCCTGTATATATATATATCGTATTTTATGAGTTAATAGAAATTACTAGTTTTCACTTTTGTGTAAAATGGAAAGTTTTTAAATTTATAAGTGATGTACGGTGATGGGTCTTAACTATAAAGACCACTGATTTAAGTGGTTCTGTTTGAATTGAGGGTGAGGTTTTTCCTAAGGGAGAAGAGACTCTTTGTGAAAGGGTAATAAGTGATTTAAATTATGTTTTCACTCATTTTAATTAAGTGGTGTACACAAAATGAAGGAACACCCAATAAACATTAGTTTGTTTCCACTACACAATTTGCCACGTACGATACAATATACGTGGGTTCGTGGCTTGTATCTATATACGTATATGTTAGTCTATTTATTGGCACGTGTATATATATAATATATATATATTATATATATATATATATATGATGCAACCCGAGAAGGACACAAAAAATCACTTCGAGTACTTTCGAGTTGAAATAAACATGAAAGTACTCGGATGGATGTTTCACTTTCCCTGCGAGTTATTTATTATTATTATTATTATTATTATATATATATATATATATATATATATACACACGACGCTTTGTATAGGAGAATTATCCGCGCAAGATGAGAGCGACGAACGAAACAAATGAAAAAATGAGGTAACCACCCGGGAATCGAACCCGGGATCTTCCGATTGCCGGTCAGATATGAAACCATTACACCACGGGCCTCACTCAGTCAAATGTCGTAATTCCTCTACATGCGCGCAGAAACCAATGCCCCAAAGGGGCACCTCCCCGCATGCCGTACATTATATACATTATAACTGCAAACACGCAGTATAATTAACGTAAAGAACGACGCTTTGTATAGGAGAATTATCCGCGCAAGATGAGAGCGAAAGAACGAAACAAATGAAAAAATGAGTTTCTGCGCGCATGTAGAGGAATTACGACATTTGACTGAGTGAGGTCCGTGGTGTAATGGTTATCATATCTGACCGGCAATCGGAAGATCCCGGGTTCGATTCGCGGGTGGTTACCTCATTTTTTCATTTGTTTCGTTCTTTCGCTCTCATCTTGCGCGGATAATTCCCCTATACAAAGCGTCGTTCTTTACGTTAATTATACTGCGTGTTTGGTTCATTTATATGTATTAATGTTACGGCATGCGGGAGGTGCCCCTTTGGGGCATTGGTTTCTGCGCGCATGTAGAGGAATTACGACATTTGACTGAGTGAGGCCCGTGGTGTAATGGTTATCATATCTGACCGGCAATCGGAAGATCCCGGGTTCGATTCCCGGGTGGTTTACCTCATTTTTTCATTTGTTTCGTTCTTTCGCTCTCATCTTGCGCGGATAATTCTCCTATACAAAGCGTCGTTCTTTACGTTAATTATACTGCGTGTTTGCAGTTATAATATATATATATATATATATATATATATATATATATATATATATATATATACTGTATATATATATTGGAATCGTATGGTCCCAGTTAAGAAAATCGGTTTAGAAAATTGTGATGGATAATAATACTTTCGTAGGTCATAAATAATAGAGAAAAATGTGGTCAAAGGTCAAATAAAGGAAAGGTCTGGAATTTTGTGGATTTAAGGTTTGCGCATTTTTTGTTTTTTGTTTTTTGTTTTGAAGTTAAGAAAAATAAATAGAAAATTAATCGTTATTCGATGCAATCAAAGTGAGGCGCGATTGATGGTCATTTAAAAATCGCCCAATTCATTCATTTAAAAAAATTAATTAACTTAAAAAAATGTTTCTTCACTTCTGTTCAGTGAGGAAAGTTTCTTCAAAACTTTAAATAATACGATCTTAATTCATTTACTTAACTCTAATACGAGTCCATGCGGACCTGACGGGTATAAAAGCCTACAAAAGTTGTAAGTAAACGAGAGATAACGGAACTAGTTAATATTAGCCGAGTTAAAATAACGTCTATCCGGATTCATGAATAATCGTAAGAATGATGTACCTTATCACAATATCTAAACGAGTATAATGACGAGAGCCCGCATGTTCAGCCAAAATGCCATTAATACCTTTTTTTGCATATTTTGGCTTTTTACAGGAAAAAGGGCCTATTTCGCCATAAAGTGCTTAATTTGCCTTTTTAAATTTATTTTCTAGTATTATTCCATTAGAGTCCCAAAATAGGCCTATCAGTTTCTGTTATATATTTCAGTTTTATATATAGTATATATATTATATATATATATATATATATAGATATTATATATAAATTATATATAGCCTATATATAATGCGCCTTGGTGGTGTAGTGGTTAGCGTCGCTGACTATGAATCCATCGGCCCCCCCAGGATCGAGACCTGGTGACGGCAGGCGGCGCGCAGCAAAACCCAGCTGTTCATCCTTCCACACAATAAAGAAAGTGGTTGGTAGATAAATGGGTACCCTGGATAGTCTAGTGGTTAAGACGCTGGGATGCTGGTGGGGCGTGGTTCGGATTCCACGTTAAACTTTTAGTCTAAGGTGGAGTGTAAAGCTTGACCTTCGTCAGAATGAACAATTCGGGCGGAAGCAAACCAAAAGTTTATATATATATATATATATATATATATATATATATATTTAAAAAATGCAATTCCACAAGGTAAAAGAAAAAATTATTCCAAGGTCTTTCGTGTATTCAACAATACACCTCGTCAAGAAATTCTAATGTAAAAAGATTCCCTGACGAGGTGTATTGCTGAAAACACGAAAGCCTTTGAATAATTTTTTCATTTTCCTTGTGGGTTTGCGTCATTCATTCATTTCACGTGTTTAAGCGTGAAATTCATCCCACACACACACATATATATATATATATAAAACAGAAACTGGGTGTGTACAATAGTATTATTTTATATTAAACATTTTTTGAAGTCATTATTGTGTAACTAACATTTTCAATACTTACTCTTTTGTTCCTTATAATGGCATTGTAATATATATTATTTATACGAGTATAATGGTATTATTCTATATTGAACTTTATTTTTGGAAATGAAATCATTGTTATTATGTGTAACTAATATTTGTATTACCTATTGTTTTGTTCACTAAGGGCGTTGTAATATGTATTATGCGTATATAAAGGTATTATTCTAGATTAAACGTTTTTTGAAAGTAAATTTATAATGCCCTGGGGGGGGGGGGGGGTTACTGCCTACAGTATTTTGAATGTTCATTTTGCCTATTTGCCTGTTTTTTTTAAGGGTTTTTAGCGCCTAAACATCCGGGCTCTAATACTGACCATGACAGTGATAATGCTTAACTTATAGTCTTCTACGTTTCACACCAAACGTTATACCATCATTTTAACCAAATCTTCTATACAAACTAACAACCAATAAATACTGGCAATACGATACAACCAATAGGCCTACAACCTTACCTTACCTTACAACCTTACAAAGGTTCCGCGCGATGATTTCTCATTTCGCGAAGGTCAAGCTTGTCGCCCCTCCTCTCGAGTTGGCCTGGTGAAGTAGTGAGTTGGATTCTTGCGCTCTCCACCTCACATAGCCAGGTACGCACGGTTCATCGGGGATTGTTCTGAGCCAGGCGTCTAGTCTTCTTTTGGAGATTTCCACTGCAACTCCCTTCGTGTTTCTTAGGTCTTTGGGCAACTGATTAAACAGTTTTGATCCTCTCACTACAAAACTATTTTCTTTCAGGGTTAAGGATATTCCTGTCTCGCCTTCAATTTGGGAATACGACACAGTCGACCGCTTCTACTTTCCACTGTTGTTTGGCGAGTTATGGGATTCACAGTAAGATTAGGGACTAGTTTCTCCATTATTTTCCAAGTGTAAATAATGGTGTATCTCTCTCTTCTCCTTTCCAGTGAATATAGGTCTAGTTCTCGTAACCTTTCCCAGTAATTTAGTTCTTTGCCACCCATTGATCTTGGCTGTGAAGCTTCTTTGGTCCCCTCCAGCTGTCTAATGTCTTCTTTTTTATATGGGGATGTTAGGACCGAGCAGTATTCCAATTTGGGTATGATCAGGGTTTTCAGTAGAGGAATCATTACATTCCTATCCCTTCCTTTAAAGGTTCTCAATATCTGCCCCGTTATTCTCTTTGCTCTGTTTACTGCTATCTTATTTTGTGTTTCAAATTTCGCATTATCTGTCATTACAACCCCTAAATCTTTTGCTCTGGAATTTCTCTGAATTTCCTGTCCATTTGGGGTATAATATTCCATGGATTTTAGGTCTTCTCTTTTTCCGTACCGTATTAGCTGAAATTTCTCGGTGTTAAACTTCATATTGTTGTCTTCAGTCCACTTGTAGATTTTGTTTATGTCGGTTTGTAGAGATCCTATGTCTTCTGGGTTTCTTATTTTTCTACTGATCTTTGTGTCATCCGCAAAGGATGTTACTGTGCTGTCTCTGGTAACGTCCTCATCTATGTCAGTTAGCATGATTATGAAGAGTAGTGGAGCTAATACTGTTCCTTGTGGTACCGAGCTGAGGACCTCTGATTCTGATGAAGATACTCCTTGTACTGTAACGACTTGCCTCCGCTCACTAAGGAAATTATATATCCATTTCCCTACTTTTCCTGTTATTCCCATATATTTCAGTTTATGTATTATGATTCCGTGGTCACACTTGTCGAACGCTTTAGCAAAGCGGTAATTATAAATGTTTACAAAAAAGATTTAAAATTAGCGAATAAAAAAAAAAAAAAATATATATATATATATATATATTATATATATATAAGAAGGGTTTTAAAGGTTTGAAAGTGCTTTCTTAAAATCTGGAAAAATAATTGCGAATACAAATTACTTAATTTATACAGAATATATTTTAAATCATTAAAAAACTTCATTCATTCTGTTTTGGGAAACCATTTACTTTACCCTTTAGAAATCTTCTTTTGCAGTATATAATAAAATAATATTTGAATTCCTGCGCAAGTACCAACCATACCAATATGAGTAAATTGAAGTTTTACTGAAAACTTTGAAAGACGTGTCAATATTTATTTAATTACTTATTTATTTTTGTACCGGAAGTACTTTATTTCCATCATTTTTAAATCCTTTCCTCTTATCAAGGCTAAGGCACCTATATATATATTATATATATATATATATATTCATCAATTATTGAACACAAATTGTTTGAAGATTAAGTTGTATATACAGCACACAGGCATATCCCGCTTAACGTAGTAGATACGTTCCTGAAAAACATTACGTTAAACGAAACTGCACTAAACGAAGCGCGTTTTTCATTGAAATGTATGCATTATTGAAAGTTTCGTTTTTGACGTAAGATTTTCGGCTTTTGAACGTAACATACACATGAAAAATACACATTAAATACAAATAATAAATATTGTAAATGCCTCTATGTAAAATAGAAACAATAAAATAAAATACAATTCTTGTCACTTAACGTATATTTGCTAGCAATCTTGCAGAGTTTACAATAATGTAAGTGGTGAAATAAAATGGTTAATAATGATGAAATAATGAAGCCACAAAACACCACCAACTAACGTAATCAATGCGCAGCCGAACTGTATGTAAACAGGCCTGAGAAGCGAATGTACGCAGTACGCATGCGCAGTGTGACGTAGCGAGTGTTGGAGCCTTTGACATTACGCTACGTAGTGTTAATTTTTGGCAAATAACACATGCCGCCTAGTTCTCTAATACGTTATAGCGTGGCAACGTACTACATTAAACGAAAAATGGTAGTAATTCGTTAACTCCGTTATAGTGAAACTACGTTAAACGAAGCTACGTTAAGCGGGTTTCACCTGTATATATGAAAAGGAAAAAGAATTGAAGTAGTAGGAAAATAGAAACCTTTTCTGGATCTTGGTTTGGTTGCGATTTCTTCCCGTTTGCTTCTTCAAGAGCTGTCCCTTTTCTTCCTTCATTCGTGTTGTTAAAGTCGTTTGTATAAGCGAAGTTCTCCATGCTGAAGAATATACAGATGAACAGTTAGAGTTACCTTTCAAAATGCATACTTAACACATACACAATACGCTCACTATATATATATATATATACGCTTCGGTGGTGTAGTGGTTAGCGTCGCTGACTATGAATCCATCGGCCCCGGGTTCGAGACCCGGTGACTGCAGCCGGCGCGCAACAAAACCCAGCTGTTCATCCTTCCACACAATAAAGTGGTTGGTAGATAAATGGGTACCCTGGGTGGCCTAGACGCTGGGTTACTGGTGAGGCGTGGCTCGGATTCCACGTTAAACTGTAGGTCTAAGTGAAAAGCTTGACCTTCGTCAGAATAAACAATTCGGGCGGAAGCTAACCAAAGGTTTTATATAGTATATATGGCGGTATTGTCATAATTTATACTGTTAATATTTATTGTTGGGTAGAAAAATGACGTTTGGTGTTCTTACTCTTTATTTTATCAAATTTACTCAGCACAAATTATAATAATTGTTGCAATAATAGTTTAGGATGTAAATTAATGCTAATAATGATAAAATGCAAGATAAGAATTACAGAAAATTAGGTTGAGCAAAATATACAAAATATATGAAATATCCACGACAGAAATTGTTGGCGAAATAAATGAAAGGTAAGGACGCGATTAGATATGTGCCGACGAAGGAATGGTTCGCGAAAATCAAACGGCGAGAGCAATTTTGAGGCGTTCTCAATGAAGGAGCTTGGCAAAGACTCATGAAGAAAGATGATCATTGGTTTTACTCCTCGCTTGTTGTTCTTCCGACGTCCTTTGGGAGAAACATTCGGTGGTTTTATCAAGGAAGTGGTTAATAACTCCAGTACGTATTTCTCTGATCCGAAGCTTCCATCCGTAGTCCTTCTTTCAGATAAACGGCAATCGCTATCACTCCGCGATAAAGTTAAAACTCTTTCGATATCTTCTTCTTGTTTGTTGACGTCGATTTTTTGCTTAAACTATAAAACTCTAATGGCCATACTTCAACCTTCGGAATACTTTTCTTATTCATGTTGGTTCGGCAGCTACATAACATACAGTACATATATATATATATATATATATATATATATATATATATATACATATATACACACATTTAACTGCAATGACCACGCAGTATATTAATGTATAGAAACGACGTAAGTATAGAGGAGTGTTCTGCACACGAGGAGAGAAATAACGAACAAATGAAAAATGAGGTGACCGCCCGGGAATCGAACCCAGGACCTTCCGATTGCCGGTCAGACATGCTACCACTACACTACGGGCCTCGATCAGTCAGAAGTCGCAATTCTCCTACATAGGGCAGAAACCAATGCCTTGAGAGGGCACCCTCGCAAATCGTGAATATGTACATTTAACTGCAATGACCACGCAGTATATTAATGTATAGAAACGACGTAAGTATAGAGGAGTGTTCTGCACACGAGGAAGAGAAACAACGAACAAATGAAAAATGAGGTGACCGCCCGGGAATCGAACCCAGGACCTTCCGATTGCAGGACACCTCATTTTTCATTTGTTCGTTATTTCTCTTCCTCGTGTGCAGAACACTCCTCTATACTTACGTCGTTTCTATACATTAATATACTGCGTGGTCATTGCAGTTAAATGTACATATTCACGATTTGCGAGGGTGCCCTCTCAAGGCATTGGTTTCTGCCCTATGTAGGAGAATTGCGACTTCTGATTGATCGGGGCCCGTAGTGTAGTGGTAGCATGTCTGACCGGCAATCGGAAGGTCCTGGGTTCGATTCCCGGGCGGTCACCTCATTTTTCATTTGTTCGTTATTTCTCTTCCTCGTGTGCAGAACACTCCTCTATACTTACGTCGTTTCTATACATTAATATACTGCGTGGTCATTGTAGTTAAATGTACATATTCACGATTTGCGAGGGTGCCCTCTCAAGTCATTGGTTTCTGCCCTATGTAGGAGAATTGCGACTTCTGACTGATCGAGGCCCGTAGTGTAGTGGTAGCATGTCTGACTGGCAATCGGAAGGTCCTGGGTTCGATTCCCGGGCGGTCACCTCATTTTTCATTTGTTCGTTATTTCTCTTCCTCGTGTGCAGAACACTCCTCTATACTTACGTCGTTTCTATACATTAATATACTGCGTGGTCATTGCAGTTAAATGTACATATTCACGATTTGCGAGGGTGCCCTCTCAAGGCATTGGTTTCTGCCCTATGTAGGAGAATTGCGACTTCTGACTGATCGAGGCCAGTAGTGTAGTGGTAGCATGTCTGACCGGCAATCGGAAGGTCCTGGGTTCGATTCCCTGGCGGTCACCTCATTTTTCATTTGTTCGTTATTTCTCTTCCTCGTGTGCAGAACACTCCTCTATACTTACGTCGTTTCTATACATTAATATAGCGTGGTCATTGCAGTTAAATGTACATATTCACGATTTGCGAGGGTGCCCTCTCAAGTCTTGGTTTTCTGCCCTATGTAGGAGAATTGCGACTTCTGACTGATCGAGGCCCGTAGTGTAGTGGTAGCATGTCTGACTGGCAATCGGAAGGTCCTGGTTCGATTCCCGGGCGGTCACCTCATTTTTCATTTTTCGTTATTTCTCTTCCTCGTGTGCAGAACACTCCTCTATACTTACGTCGTTTCTATACATTAATATACTGCGTGGTCATTGCAGTTAAATGTACTATTCACGATTTGCGAGGGTGCCCTCTCAAGGCATTGGTTTCTGCCCTATGTAGGAGAATTGCGACTTCTGACTGATCGAGGCCCGTAGTGTAGTGGTAGCATGTCTGACCGGCAATCGGAAGGTCCTGGGTTCGATTCCGGGCGGTCACCTCATTTTTCATTTGTTCGTTATTTCTCTTCCTCGTGTGCAGAACACTCCTCTATATTACGTCGTTTCTATACATTAATATACTGCGTGGTCATTGCAGTTAAATGTACATATTCACGATTTGGCGAGGTGCCCTCTCAAGGCATTGGTTTTCTGCCCTATGTAGGAGAATTGCGACTTATGACTGATCGAGGCCCGTAGTGTAGTGGTAGCATGTCTGACCGGCAATCGGAAGGTCCTGGGTTCGATTCCCGGGCGGTCACCTCATTTTTTTGTTCGTTATTTCTCTTCCTCGTGTGCAGAACACTCCTCTATACTTACGTCGTTTCTATACATTAATATACTGCGTGGTCATTGCAGTTAAATGTACATATTCACGATTTGCGAGGGTGCCCTCTCAAGGCATTGGTTTCTGCCCTATGTAGGAGAATTGCGACTTCTGACTGATCGAGGCCCGAGTGTAGTGGTAGCATGTCTGACCGGCAATCGGAAGGTCCTGGTTTCGATTCCCGGGCGGTCACCTCATTTTTCATTTGTTCGTTATTTCTCTTCCTCGTGTGCAGAACACTCCTCTATACTTACGTCGTTTCTATATATATATATATATATATATATATATATATATATATCGTTCCCTTTCAATCTTTCAAATGTTCTGTGTGTGTGATAATTCCTCATCTCAAGAAGGTCAAGATTGTTGCCCCTCCTCTTGAGTTGGCCTGGTGAAGCAGCAAGTTAGTTTCTTGCGCTCTCCATCTCACACAGCCAGGTACAGCCGGCTCATCTGGAATTGTCTTGAGCCAGGCGTCAAGTCTTCTTTTGAAGATATTCACCGCTACACCCAGTGCCGTATTAAGGATTTTTGGGCCTTGGGGCCAAAATATTCTTGGGGTCCCTCAACAAGACAAATCTTCGAGTCATGTAAATTAATAAAACCATTTATTTCTACCAAGCTGCTACAATTACACCAAACCAATTACACAACTACAAGTCCACTACTAATCTACCAAAGTTGGTCACAAAATCATCCACCACCAGTATACAAAAGCTTTTTGAGCTGCTTCATATCACTAAATTTTCCAGTCACAAGCTCAGTATTTAAATTCTGCAAAATATCCTTTTCTATGCATAACAATGACAGACTTTGCAATTTCTTTTAGGTTAGCAATTGACGTTTAACATTTTTAATCATGCTCAAATGAGAAAAAGAACGCTCCGCAGTTGCATTTGACATCATCAAACACAAATAAATGCGATAACCAATGAAAGCATTTGGGAAAACAGCCCTCAATTTGTAAATTTCCTGTAATACTCCCAATGGGCGAGTGTCAGCTAAAGCGTTTTGTTTGGCAAACAGTACAAAATGCTGAAATTCAAATGGGAAGCTGTCCTCAAAATCATTTGGGTAATAGACTAGCCAGATTTTTTGTTGCTTTTGATGCTTCCTCTGAAGTTAATTGAGAGATATTGTTGAGCATTCCAAATTTATCATTAATATCATTATAAACATCGGCCCCTAAAACAGCTGGGCCCTGGGGCCTGGCCCCCTCATGGCCCCCCTTACTACGCAACTGGCTACACCGCTCGTGTTCCTTAGTTTCCTGGGCAGCTGGTTGAACAGTTTTGGTCTTCTCACAACAAAACTATTTTCCTTCGGGGGTGAGGATGTTCCCTGTCTTGCCTTATATATATATATGGAATTTCATGCATGAACAAGTAATAGTTTTCATGATGAAATAAATCACTTCCACCAGGGTTCGAACCCACTATCTCTTGAGTAGAAGGTGAGGGCGCTAACCACTACACTAGCGCCTTCATCTTCCACTCAAGAGGTGATGGGTTCGAACGCTGGGGGGAGATTTTCACACCCACATATATATATATATACACACACACACACACTCTATGTTATGTGGTTGATCTTGGTTTTCTTCCTCCCGAATTGTTCATTCTGACGAAGGTCAAATTGTTGCTCCGCCTTAGACCTACAGCTTAACGTGGAATCCCAACCATGACCCACCATGGGCAGTCAGAAATTACAAAGTCCTTGCCCGGATTCGATCTCACGACCTCCCGATCAGCAGCCGAGTGTCTTAACCACTAGGCTACCCATTTAACTACCAAACAATTTTTATTGTCTTGAAGGATGAACAGCTGGGTTAGCTGCACGCCACCTACCGTCACCAGGAATCGAACCCGGGGCCAATGGATTCGTAGTCAGTGATGCTAACCACTAAACCACTGAGGCGCATATATATATATATATATATATATATATATATATATATATATATATGTTATCTCAGGGGGACCTTTCTGAATTATATATATATACATATGAAATAGGATCCCTCCTAAGAGACGTAGTTTTACATTTAGGATAAAAACGAAGACGTAGAGCAAAAAAGTCATTATATTTGGCTGCAGCCGACGTTTCGGGCAACTCTACCATTTTCAAGGCCTAATAAATAAAAAGCTAAAATTAATACATGACAAAAAAATATACGAATGTCAAAAACAAACTAATTTATAGCACAGAATAAAACACTTCAAGAATAAAAATTAAAAAGCATAAAACAAGCATAAGCCAAAAACAAAAATTAAAATTATATACATGACAATATACACATGATAAAAGTAAAACTTTAAAACTAAAAACATTCAAACATAAATTAGTTAAAAACTTTACTAATAAAAAGTTAAATGAAAAAACGTAAAGTGCACCAAACATACCATGCTCACTTGACAGCCACAAACAACTGAGGCCTACAAACTAAATTTTGTTTTTTCCCCTTGACCCTGTCTCCTTTTCGCCTCAGTTGTTTGTGGCTGTCAAGTGAGCATGGTATGTTTGGTGCACTTTTACGTTTTTTCATTTAACTTTTTATTAGTAAAGTTTTTAACTAATTTATGTTTGAATGTTTTTAGTTTTAAAGTTTTACTTTTATCATGTGTATATTGTCATGTATATAATTTTTAATTTTTGTTTTTGGCTTATGCTTGTTTTATGCTTTTTAATTTTTATTCTTGAAGTGGTTTTATTCTGTGCTATAAATTAGTTTGTTTTTGACATTCGTATATTTTTTTTGTCATGTATTAATTTTAGCTTTTTATTTATTAGGCCTTGAAAATGGGTAGAGTTGCCCGAAACGTCGGCTGCAGCCAAATATAATGACTTTTTTGCTCTACGTCTTCGTTTTTTATCCTAAATGTATATATATTATATATATACAGAGAGAGAGAGAGAGAGAGAGAGAGAGAGAGAGAGAGTGTTTGGTGGAATTGGTTCGAACAAAAGTGTCAAATTGAGAATGATTTCAATTCAATTTGAATAATGATCCAAATGTATGGCTTTAAAAAGAAATAATAAAAAGTTTATTGAATCCATTACTGGAATCGGGAGAACTCTTTTACTTCTTAAAAACTTATTTAACTTTCGTGATTTGGATTTAAATGGAAGAAACAAAGAAAACAAAATATTATATTATATATATAAATTATATATATATATTATATTATATATATATAATATATATATATATATATATATAATATATATATATATAATATATATATATATATATATATAGGGGTTGGACAGACAGAATAATGGAAACGCTCACATTTTCGGTGCTGTATTTCTAATATCATTAATGGCGTTATGTACTTTATTAAATTAATATATAACTGCACTAATATTGAGAACATCTTCTATTTTAATATGTTCATATGGTTTTTCATGTTCTTGTAGAATAAATAAAAATATGGCGCTTGGAAAAAATGTTACTGACTGTGAAAAGGGCATGATCGTAGGAGCCCGTTTGGTTGGTGTTTCAGTAATAAAAGTCGTATAATTGCTCCTGTATCCCGAAGAACAGTCCTCAAGGTTATGAACACACGCAAAAATAATGAAAAAAAGAACATCAAATAAGGAAAATAGTGAGCGTAAAGCAACACTGACAGAATGCGACGGAAGAACCTTATTTGATAATCATGAGCTGTGAAGAATCAATCAAAGACTGTTGCATCAAAACTTTTTTGTTCAAAATTTAACAATAGTCCGCAAAGACGAGTGTCAGTGATAACTATGTTATGGGAACTGTAGTAAAACCTATTTTAACACCAACCAGTACCAAAGTTCTAATGAATTGGAGTTGGGGAGAATAACGGGAACAATGCTGCGCTTATGTGATATAGTTTTTTTTTAATTTCTTTCCATGTATTCATTCATAACTACGGGACTGTTCTTCAACGTGCAGGGACAATCACGCGACTTTTAATACTGAGACACCAACCAAACGGGCTCCTACTATCATGCCCCTTTCACAGGCAGTAACATTTTTCCCAAGCGCCATATTTTTATTTATTCTACAAGAACATGAAAAACCATATATGACATATTAAAATAGAAGATGTTCTCAATTATGTGCAGTTATATATTAATTTAATAAAGTACATAACGCCATCAATGATATTAGAAAATACAGCACCGAATAAATGCGAGTGTTTCCATTATTCTGTCCAACCCATATAATATATATATATGATGAATAAAACCACGAAGGGAAGAGAAACACAAAGTGGTGCTCAAGCGCTTTCGTCTAATGACATCCTCAGGAACATCCTGAGGATGTCATTAGACGAAAGCGCTTGAGCACCACTTGTGTTTCTTTTCCCTTCATGGTTTTATTCATCATAAATATTTTTCACGTGTTACTTTCGTGAAATAATTTTCATATATATATATATACAGGGTGGGCCGAAAGTCTGGATCCATAGGAAAATATTTATTTTAATACATAAATTACAACAAATGGTAAATACTTAAAATGAATATCAACTTTAACTCGTAAATGCGTATCCGTGATACTGTACAGTAGTTCGTACTCCAGTATAAATACTCAAATACTTTTTTTATTTCAGCCAGAAATGGCTTCGAATCTAACAACAGAAGACCGGGTAGAACTTGTGCTCATGTACGCAAGACAGGGCGCTACACACAGAGAAGTTGCTACCGAATTCAATAGAAATCATCCTGATAAGCATCCAGTAACACATGCGACTGTTGGCAAGTTGTTTAAACGTTTCAAAGAAACAGGAAGTGTACATGATCGACGGCGTTCTGGTCGTCCAAAAACTGCAACTGATGAAAATACCTCTGCAATGGTATGTGAAACTTTAACGAATAGTCCAGTAAAGTCAACAAGAAGATTATCAAATGAAACACGCATCTCGAGAACGTCAATTCGAAGAATTATTAAAAATCATAAATTCCATCCCTAAGTGTCTCGATGTCAGAGGCCGCCAATTTGAGCATTTGTTATAATTTGTTGTTTATACTGGAGTACGAACCACTGTACAGTATCACGGATACGCATTTACGAGTTAAAGTTGATATTCATTTTAAGTATTTACCATTTGTTGTAATTTATGTATTAAAATAAATATTTTCCTATGGATCCAGACTTTCGGCCCACCCTGTATATATATATATATATATATATATATATATGGGAATGAACTCAGACTGGTCCCCTGAGTTTTTTATGATACACACAGACAGTGCATGGAACAAGGAACTCTTCTGGGATAGTGGATTTAATTATCCCAGAAGAGTTCCTTGTTCCATGCACTGTCTGTGTGTATCATATATATATATATATATATATATATATATATATATATATATATATATATATATAATAATATAAAAGATAGTGTAACACAAAGCCAAGCTAATGATAATTGTATTAAAATAAAAACAATAATTATAGTGACAGCAATAAAATTATATATATAATTTTGTAAGAAACTTTTACCCGTTGAATTAGATATTAACTGGTGGAAATGAAGGGAGATAGCGTCACGTGTAATACTTGAGCACGCCTCTACCTTCTATCACGACCAAAGTAACACTAATCTTTCAGTGCTAGTCCCGCAGTTATAACGAAACTCTGGAGAAAATATCTAATCCCAGCTATAAGAGTAAGAGTGAATAAATGTACGTACGTACGAATGAACGAACGAACGAACGAACGAACGAACCACCCAACCAAACAGGACCTCGTACCTTCGTGTTCGTAATCTATTTATGCCACAGAATTAATTCATCGATACACACAGAAAAGAAACCTTCCACAACATTCTACAAATTATAAATTATCCTCTATTTTCTGAATTCAGTGAAACAAAATGTTTTGAAGACCATTTCTTCAACCAAAAACAAATTGGGTATCATTAGAAGTCATTCTATCGTCTGAAAAGAGGTTTTCCTATCCCAAAAGAAGGAAAAACTTTCCCTAGAATGCGCCACCAAAAACCAGTTATAAATTCTAAATTAAGGACGTTTTATTTTAAGTGTATATGGAGTCAGGTTCGGGTAATACTTACGGAATACGTATCAACTTTTAAGGTTATATATAGTATATATATATATATACCTTACCTTACAACCTTACAAAGGTTCCGCGCGATGACTTCTCATTTCGCGAAGGTCAAGCTTGTCGCCCCTCCTCTCGAGTTGGCCTGGTGAAGTAGTGAGTTGGATTCTTGCGCTCTCCACCTCACATAGCCAGGTACGCCCGGCTCATCGGGGATTGTTCTGAGCCAGGCGTCTAGTCTTCTTTTGAAGATTTCCACTGCAACTCCCTTCGTGTTTCTTAGGTCTTTGGGCAACTGATTAAACAGTTTTGGTCCTCTCACTACAAAACTATTTTCTTTCAGGGTTAAGGATGTTCCCGGTCTCGCCTTCAATTTGGGAATACGACACAGTCTACCGCTTTTATTTTCCACCGTTGTTTGGGAAGTTATGGGATTCAGAGTAAGATTAGGGACTAGTTTCTCCATTATTTTCCAAGTGTAAATAATGGTGTATCTCTCTCTTCTCCTTTCCAGTGAATATAGGTCTAGTTCTCGTAACCTTTCCCAGTAATTTAGTTCTTTGTACCCATTGATCTTGGCTGTGAAGCTTCTTTGGATTCCCTCCAGCTGTCTAATGTCTTCTTTTTTATATGGGGATGTTAGGACCGAGCAGTATTCCAATTTGGGTATTATCAGGGTTTTCAGTAGAGGAATCATTACATTCCTATCCCTTCGTTTAAAGGTTCTCAATATCTGACCCGTTATACTCTTTGCTCTGTTTACTGCTATCTTATTTTGTGTTTCAAATTTCGCATCATCTGTCATTACAACCCCTAAATCTTTTGCTCTGGAATTTCTCTGAATTTCCTGTCCATTTGTGGTATAATATTCCTTGGACTTTAGGTCTTCTCTTTTTCCGTACCGTAATAGCTGAAATTTCTCGGTGTTAAACTTCATATTGTTGTCTTCAGTCCACTTGTAGATTTTGTTTATGTCGGTTTGTAGAGATCCTATGTCTTCTGGGTTTCTTATTTTTCTACTGATCTTTGTGTCATCCGCAAAGGATGTTACTGTGCTGTCTCTGGTAACGTCCTCATCCATGTCAGTTAGCATGATTATGAAGAGTAGTGGAGCTAATACTGTTCCATGTGGTACCGAGCTGAGGACCTCTGATTCTGATGAAGATACTCCTTGTACTGTAACGACTTGCCTCCGCTCACTAAGGAAATTATATATCCATTTCCCTACTTTTCCTGTTATTCCCATATATTTCAGTTTATGTATTATGATTCTGTGGTCACACTTGTCGAACGCTTTAGCAAAGTCTGTGTATAGTACATCATAGTTTTCATTACTTTCAAGTGAATCAATAATATTGTTGTAGTGTTCCATTAGTTGTGATAGGCATGATCTGCCTGATCGAAACCCGTGTTGGTTATCATTGAATTTTTTCTGAGTTTCCAAAAATTCATAGATTTTCTGTCTAACTATTCTTTCAAATATTTTAGTGAGATGAGATGTAAGCGACACTGGCCTATAGTTTTTGGCCTCGGATCGATCTCCTTTATATATGGGACTATGTTGGCGCTCTTCAGGATGCCCGGTATTTCTCCCGTGTCTAATGATCGTCTCCATATCCAGTATAGGGGCTCAGCGATTGCATTCTTGCAGTTTTTGATCAGTGTGGCATTCCATTTATCCGGTCCTGCCGCTGAGTGTGTTTTTAGTTTCCCTATGGCTTGTGTAATATCATCCGTCGTAAAGTCGAAATCCGTTATACTTTCCCCTTGTGGTTCTTCAAAGAACGCGTTTCTATCGCATATCAATTTGTCAGTTTTTGGGATACTGAAAGATGATTCATACTGAGCTTTTAATATTTCAGATACTTCTGTTAGATCATCAGATAAATCCCTGTTCTCATTTTTTAAAGGTCCGATAGTCGCTTGGTTTTTCGACTTTCTTTTTGCGAAATTATAGAAGTACTTTGAGTTAGCCTTTATCGCTTCTATAGCGTCATCTTCTTTTTCTGTATGCTTCTCGATTTGTTCCTGTATGACGACATCGATACTTTGTAGTTTATCATTTAATATTTTTCTGATGTTGTTATCTTTACAGTTACTTAATTTTGCAGTCACTCTTTTTCTCTTTCGGAACAATGCCCTCTTTTGTCTTTCGAACCTGCTTCTCTTTCCTCTTTGTTGTTTGTATCTTTGGGACATGTTTTTCCACAATTTCTAGCGTCTTCTCCTCTAACGTCATTAGAATCTCTTCCGTTGTCTTGGCCTCGAAAATGGTTTTCCAATCTATTACTTCCATGCTGGATGTCACATCTTCCCAGTTTATAGCTTTGGAGTGAAAATTAAAAATTTCGAATTTGCTTCTTTCTGTTGTGCGTGTTCTTTCCTTTCCTGTTGCCTTTATATTAGTTGTTATTTCAATGATATTGTGGTCTGATATCATAGTTGGGGATATTTCTACATTATCAATTACATTACTGTTGTTTGTGAATACCAAATCTAGGCAGTTGTTTTTTCTTGTGTTTTCTGTTATTTCTTGCGTTAACATAAATTCATCAGCTAAAGCTAGTAGCATTTTTACCTGCTCCTGGTCTTCTCGTGTGCCCCCCTTGTCCTGGTGTATACATATATTTTTTCCTATCCTTTTATATTTCATGAATGGGAAATTAAAATCACCACAGAGAAAAATATTTGGGGTTGGAGAGTGTAGATCTTTTAGCAAGTTTCTTACAGTACCTCTGTAATGGAATCTGAAAATTTTGAAGTTGGTGTGTTTGGGGGTCTGTACATTACAATTAGTACCATATTTAATTTTTCAATTTTTGCTGCTACACATTCTACGTAGTTGTTTGAGGTACTTATATCCATTTCTGCTATGTGCCTTTCGCGTGTGTAAATAGCACAGCCTCCTTTACGTCTCACTGTTCTGTCGGCTCGGAGGATGTTATAGTTGTCAATTTGTATTTCTTTTTTGTCAATACAGGACAATATATATACAGGGCAATATATATATATATTTTAACTGCAAACACGCAGTATAATTAACGTAAAGAACGACGCTTGTATAGGAGAATATACCGCGCAAGATGAGGAGGGAGAACGAAACAAACGAAAAAATGAGGCAACCACCCGGGAATCGAACCCGGGATCTTCCGATTGCCGGTCAGATATGATAACCATTACACCATGGGCCTCACTCGATCAAATGCCGTAATTCTCCTACATACACGCAGAAACCAATGCCCCAAGGGGCACCTCCCGCATGCCGTACATTATATACATTTTAACTGCAAACACGCAGTATAATTAACGTAAAGAACGACGCTTGTATAGGAGAATATTCCGCGCAAGATGAGGAGGGAGAACGAAACAAATGAAAAAATGAGGTAACCACCCGGGAATCGAACCCTGGATCTTCCGATTGCCGGTCAGATATGCTAACCATTACACCATGGGCCTCACTCGATCAAATGCCGTAATTCTCCTACATACGCGCAGAAACCAATGCCCCAAGGGGGCACCTCCCGCATGCCGTACATTATATACATTTTAACTGCAAACACCCAGTATAATTTGTTTCGTTCTCCCTCCTCATCTTGCGCGGAATATTCTCCTATACAAGCGTCGTTCTTTACGTTATATATATATATATATATATATATATATAATATATATATATATTCAATTCTCGTGTCGCATTTTGTTCGATCTCTGTTATTTCCTGAAATCTTTTTCCTCGAGTGTGTTTTTTAGCTTGGGGAACAGGGAAAAGTCAGAGGGTGCCAAATCCGGCGAATACGATGGTTGGGGAACCAGTGGAATGTTGTGCTTCGTTAAGAATTCCCCCAAGCTGAAAACACACTCAAGGAAAAAGATTTCAGGAAGTAACAGAGATCGAACGAAATGCGACACGAGAATTGAAGAACATTCCGAAAGAAGAGTATAACAGGTGCTTCAATAAATGGCTGGACCGCTGGTGGCCTGCAGGAAGTTTATTATGAAATGAAATTTAATTAACCATACACCAGTGACTAAATTATGCTAAATTTAACGTTCTAGTTCAGAATTTACAATAAGTGTAATGGTATTTCGTATAATCGAGGCATAAGGAAATTTGCGACTGAACGTGAGGTGGCTCCTTCTTTTGCGTACAAAAGCACAAGCTCTATTCTTTCTGATATTGTTAATTTGTCTGCTATAGGGTATTAGGGTAACAATCTGAAACATATTTAGTAAAATTATAAACAAAAATTAAATTATAGAAACTATTATAAAAATCGAAAGATATTTTTTATATAGTAAATTGCCTATGGGTCCAGACTTTTGCACCACCCTGTATATATATATATATATATATATATATATATATATATATAGACAGAGCGATAGATAGACAGATAGACAGATAGATAAGTGGGTTTACAAAGAATAAGGCATTCTTTCCGTGCCATTACGTAGCCAACAATCGATGTTCTATTGTACAATATCGAAACGGATCAAATAAAATGAATTTGACGGGAACAAAACCACAAAATGAACACACAATACGAGGGAAATTCTGAAAATAATAATAATAAAGATAATAATCTGAAAAAACAATAATTTCGTTTTTTTCGCATGAAATGGCAATGATTTACGTAGAAGGAATAGGTATGTTATTAGCAATCTTCAAGGACAGCGAGACCGCAGAATCAGCAGATATATCTGCCTTACTTCCTTTTCTAGGTGATACTGGCGAATTTTTTTCTATAAACTCATAAAATGGATATATATATATATATATATATATATATATACTTCTGGCTCAGAACAATTCCAGGCGTACCTGGCTATGTGAGGTGGAAGGCACAAGAAACCAACCCTCTACTTCACCAGGCCAACTCAAAAGGAGGGGCAACAATTTTTTAGAATTTTTTCAAAGCGTGGTTGAAGTTTACGATAGTCATCGGGCGGTTGATGTAGTGTCTTTAGATTTTCAAAAAGCGTTTGACACCGTACCGCACAAAAGACTCATTGAAAAAACTAAGGCTCATGGAATCAGGGGGTGTAGTAATAAATTGGATAGAAGAGTGGTTGCGAGGTAGGAAACAGAGGGTAGTCGTTGATGGAGTGAAGTCGTCTTGGGCTAATGTAGCGAGCGGCGTTCCTCAGGGTTCTGTATTGGGCCCGTTGCTTTTTCTTATATATATTAACGATTTAGATGTCGGCCTAGTCAGTACAGTTTCAAAGTTTGTGGATGACACGAAGCTGGGTGGTAGGGCGATTAATGACGAAGATAGTGGTAAAATCCAGGAAGATCTGAATTAAATCGTTGATTGGTCAGTCACATGGCAAATGAGATTTAACGTCGATAAGTGCAAAATTTTACATATAGGTTCGCGTAAAGGGAATTTTGCGTATAGTATGTCAGGGAAGGAGTTAGCAAGCGTAGAGCAGGAAAAAGATTTATATTAGGAGTTACAGTCACTGGTGATTTAAAAGTAGCGAAACAAAGTACAGCAGCGGTCAATAAAGCGAACAAAGTGCTAGGTTTTATAGCTCGGAATTTTGAGTACAAATAGCGCGATATTATTGTTCCTCTTTATAAATCATTACTAAGACCCCATTTGGAGTACGCGATCAAATTTTGGAATCCGCATATGCGAAAAGATATAAACAAAATCGAAAGAGTTCAAAGACGAGCAACTAAGATGATTCCGTCGCTTAGGTCGAAGTCGTACGAGGATAGGCTTAAGGAGTTAAAATTGACTACACGCGAGACTAAGAGGGTAAGGGTGATCTAATCCAGGTTTTCAAAATTATGAATGGGTTCGATAACGTAGATAGAGATAGCTTTTTCGAAATATCTCAATATAATAGGACTAGAAATAACGGGTGTAAGTTGACAAGTAGAAGGTTCGAGACAGCAGTTGCCAAAACCTTTTTATGCATAGAATAGTAAACAGCTGGAATAGTTTGCCGGTAGAAGTAATTAGTAGCACGTCTATAAACATGTTTAAAAATCGATTAGACGCATATGTTGATAGATTGGGTATAGTTTAAGGTAGTAAAATTAAGGCTTTGTGGTTCGGAACCCACGTAAAATTGTAGGTCCTCTCCGCCACCATGGAGGACATGCACAATACACAATTACGAACACAGTTAGGTAGACCAGCCATGAGGGGATCCTAGGGTCTTTGTTGGTCCGAAACATTATAACATTTTATATACAGGGTGTACATAAAGTCAGGATCTATTTTTTGTGAAATAATTATTTTTTTCTATTATTCTTTTCAGAAGCCATTAGAATGAATACAGAAGAGCGTGTGGCAATAGTAATTTGGCGAATCGAGGGAAAGAAATACAATGACATCAGAGAGAAGTTTAGAAGGAGATTTCATAAGCCGGGGCCAATAGACAAGACAATACGAAAATTGGTGGACAAATTTAAACGAACGGGATCTGTAAATGATGAAGCAAGATCAGGACGACCGTGTATGTCAGATCTTACCGTGAATGCAGTACGCGGAATTATCACTGAGGAGCCACGTACGTCCGTTCGTGCTGCATCACACAGACTCGGCCTCCCGACGTCATCTGTGCACAAAATTCTGAAAGTTAATTTGCAGAAGAAAAGCTATCATTTGCAGGTTTTACATGATTTACATGAGGAAGATTTCCCTCGACGAAGTGCTGTGTGTGCTGATCTCGTAGAACAAATCTGGAGTGATAATTTAATGGACAACATTCTCTTTAGTGATGAAGCCACTTTCCATACGTGTGGAAAAGTAAATCGCCATAACTGTCGAATTTGGGCAGATGAAAGACCGAATGATTTCGTCCAAAATTGGGAAAGAGACTCACCTAAAGTTAATGTCTGGATGGGTTTAACAAAATCTAAGGTTTATGGTCCTTTTTTCTTTGCTGAAGCTACAGTTACGGGGCTTATTTATCTGGACATGTTGCAGCAATTCCTTGAACCTCAGCTGATTGGGGATAGGATTGTTAGTACCGTCGTCTATCAACATGATGGTGCTCCTTGTCACTATGCCAAAATTGTTCAGGATTATCTAAATGGACGTTTTCCAAATCGCTGGATCGGACGCTGAAGCAACAGACCTTGGCCAGCGAGATCACCAGATTTAACCCCTTTAGATTTCTTTGCATGGGGCTTTATCAAATCGCACGTCTATCAGACGAAGATTACGAGTCTTCAAAACTTACATACACGTATACGAACTGCTGCAGATAACATAACCCCGCAAATGCTCCAGAATGTGTTTAGAAATGCTGCGGAACGATTTGAGCTGTGCAGTGATACTGATGGGCGTCACGTCGAATCCTACTCTTAATTATTTAATAAATGTTACCACTTTATCATTTTATGATTGAATTCCATATAATTTCCAAGTGCTTCACAAAAATAGATCCTGACTTTATGTACACCCTGTATATAAAACAGCATCAATATTCCGTTAGAACGGGACAGTTGTCCAGTGCCCTTTTTGTCCATTTGTCAGAGTTATCCCATTGTATTGATTGGAATAATGCTTCAGTTTGGTTTCATTCTAGCAACATTGTTAATAGAAATATTCTTGAGTCGGCTATAATTCAACTTACAAATAACTTTAACATGAGTAAAGGTCTGTTTCAACTCGATCCCGTTGCTCTGAATTCCTTCAGAATGGATTTAAACAAAAAGGGCAGGTTGCTAAACCTTTGGTAAAAATTTGTTTTTGTCTCTTTTTCCTTATAAATGTGTATGTTTCTCTTACAATTTTATTTTTCAATTTATTGTTGTATGCGTATTTCTTATATATATGTATATGTATGTATGTATGTGTATGTATGTATATATATATTATATATGTATGTGTATGTATATATGTATGTATATGTATATATATATTTGGTTATGCGGGTGTACATGTGTAGTTGTATTATTTGTAATTTTTTCCAATTTATATTTATTTTTATTTCTTTATTCGTTTGTGACCTATGGTCCTTCTGACAATAATTATAAAAACCTTTGGTAATTTTTCCCTTATGTATATATTATATATATATATATATATATTCCTTATATCATTTTGTTTTCCAATTTATATTTACTTGTACTTTTTTATTCGTTTGTGACCATAGTATGTATGACTCAGACAATAACTAAAAAACCTTTGGTAATTTTTTCCCTTATAAATTTGTGTGTCTCTCGTACAATTTATTTTTCAATTTATTTTTTGGTTTATTTCTTTATTTCTTTGTGACATATATATCATTTTGGCATCATCTATTAAATTGATTGTAAACTTGCCTTTTGAGCTTGAATTTGTAGACTCCACTTACAATTTTTTTTTTTTATCTGTTGGTTTATTTCTTTGTTTATTTCGGCTGTAACGTATATGTCACTAAGGCATTATTTTGTAATTTTTTCCAATTTATATTTATTTTTATTTCTTTATTCTTTTGTGACCTGTTTACCATTCAGACAATAACTATAAAAAATTGGCTGGAAACAAGCCATTTGAATTTATGTTGAATTTCGGTCAAAGTGCTAAAATTGTCATTTTTCTGTACAAATGTTTGCTCCTCCCACAATTTTTTCTATACTTACTGTCTGTGTGTATCATAAAAAACTCAGGGGACTATTCTGAGTTCATTCCCATATATATATATATATATATATTTTTTTTTTTTTTTTTTTTTAGTTCAGGAAGAACCGATTCGCCTCTATTTAAAGGGCATATCTCAGCGGAAAAACAAAGAAAAAGTGAGAGGAAAGACAGAGGAAAAAGAAAGGGTGGAGGGGACAGTCGAAGTGGAAAAAGACCAAGGATGACAAGGACTGCAGGGTCGAGCCCCATCATCCTTGGGTGCTAGGGCCGGGAGGGCGCACGTGAAACCTCCAGGAACAAGCACGTACAAACGAGCACAAAGAGCACTCAAGAGCACGAGCTTAGAACCCCCTTGCGGGGTATATATATATATATAGGGTGGATCGATTTTACATTTTTTTCGATTTCCATATTCTAATAGAGACAAAAACCTGTTAACAGCTGTTTTGCTGTTAAAATTTTATCTGTGGAATACGCAAATCTGTGCATTAAATCTAAAGGTCATGTACATATTAAAATCTTGGGTATCTGTGATTTCCCCAGGTGTGAGCGTGACGTCATGATCTGAGACAGATTTCCCATTGGCGGAGTGAGAGCAGCTGGTTCCGCTAGTGACGTTACTTGTAAACTTTCAGCAGTTGGGTTGCAACATGAGCATTAAAGTTCACTATCTCAACAGTCATCTGGATAAATTTCCAGAAAATCTTGGTGATGTTAGTGAAGAGCAAGGTGAAAGGTTCCACCAAGATATCAAAGTGATGGAAGAACGATACCAAGGAAGATAGGATACCCATATGATGGCTGACTACTGCTGGAGCCTGCAAAGAGATTGTCTTGACATCTCTCATTCTAGGAAGTCCTATAAGAGAACATTTATCAGCACTGAAAAGTAAGAAAACAAGAAAAAGACAATGTTAAGAAAACTGGTCCCGTGCTTGCTTTAATATGGATTCATTTTTTGCTTATTTAAACACTTTTAATCACTTTATGTGTCAATATTACCATTGTATATTAAAGTTCACTCCCTGCACAATTGTTTACTTTTCCATGCTGATTCTGAGTATGTAAAAACTTATTTTTTGAAAAGAAAAAAAATTGGGCATAACCCTGCCAAAATGCGATATCTCCAAAATATCTGTATTTAATTGCTCGAAAACCTGACGTGATAGGCAAAAACTAAGGTGATTTTTGAAATCAGCACACCAAAGTTACCTAAAAATAGGTGTTAGAATTAAATCAGCAAAATTGGTGTTGGGCAGTGTTATCCAAGCTATCTATGAGTCCTGCCGTTTATCTTCTAAGGCCTAAGCTATGGACTTTTCGGTACGAAAACGTCTGTCTGTAGCTCCACTTCACTCCGACATTACTGTATTTAGTGTATTATTTCTAATCAATTGTATATGTTTTTATCCTTAGTATGTGAACTGTCATTGTATTAATAATATTTGTCATATGGACTATAGTCTGCCAATAAACCTTTTCATTTTCATTCATTTACATTTTTCATTTTCGAAAATGTAGGATTAAATGTACACAACTCTATTACTTACTCATTTCTTGCGCGTAATCTAGAATTAAATGTATATTACTCGTATTGTTCATCTCTCGTGTCTAATATTGATTTCTTTGTATGGTATTGGTATCATACCTTCAATAATGACTTTATTTGTTTTATATCTATAATAATAATAATTTAAAATTAATAATACTCTAATTAATAATATTCTTATTCATGATTTATGTATTATTTAATAATAACTGTCCGTTATATTTTTAATTAAGGGCCCAGTAAAGTCTAAGACTTAACGGTACAATAAATAGTTCAATTTCACAATTATTTATGTTAAACCAAAAAATAAAAATTGTAAAACTCTTTATTTTATCAATAGAGGTTATTAACAGAATTCAATTAAGAAGTATTTAAAATGCTTATCAAAATAAAGGTAAAAATGGTAATAAGAGATAAAGTGTTTCGCAGTATTTTATTTGTGCGTAAAACTAAGATTACTAAGAAGGAATTAATTTTATTATAATCTCTCTTATATGTCGAGTATAAAATGAATAGGTAAGTTGAAAACAAAATGGACACTGGAATGGGGACCGTAAGAAACAAAATTTGACACCGATTTCTGTGGTTTGGTCGAGTAAAAAATAAATGAGGGTGTCGGAGGGGCGCAGTTAAGGGAATTTCTTTTGCAGTTTAAAAGATTGTGGGTCTTGAGGGGAAAGAAAATCTTTCACTTTGTTAAAACGTGAAGTGTCGCTAAAGCTATCGTTCAGTAATTTGATAAATGCGTAAATCGGTGATTTTCCTTTTTGTTCCATAGTTAAAAGTTTTAAGTGCAGTGTTTAGAGGTTATCTCGAGTATCGAAATGACTGGTATTCGAAGTGTTTTTGAATCTTTAAAGCAAAAATGATAGTTGTAAAGAGTCCTTATACCTAAGGAGTTGATTCAACATTTGGATATCATATTTCGGGTCTGTCTTATTTCAGTCTGAGAACGAGAGCCATTTTTCTTGGTTCGAGAAATTTACGAGGCATTTAATTTTCAGTAAATTTTAAAAGCAAAGGAGAGCCTTCCTTTCGAAGGTAATTAATGGTCAATCAAAGGGCAGTGATTTTACAATATCCAGTGAGGGAAAAGAAAAACTCCTTTCATTTTTGTATGGATAAAAACTCGTGAACGAATGACGTCATGAATATTATTGTCCACCTACCAAATGTTTTGGGATCCAACAAATTTGATAAGTGGCTAACGAATCGAGTAATTCAAATTTGGCGGAGTCTAAATAATTTGGGAGCCTACTGAATTTAGAAGCTGGTTCGTGATCTCAGTTGCAGTTCCTGTCTTCTGGACACTAAGTGGCCCAGTTTCGGCTCAAAAAATTAAGTTGTAGTTCCTTCCCTCTAGGCATTAAATAGTACCGTTTGATTGATTCCATAATTATACTCGAATGTGTCTCCTTTGTCTGAATATTTTCTCATTTTCACTGCTTCGTGTTTCAAAATTTTAAATTATAAATTTATTGTGTTTATTGTAACTAATTTCAGCAAATAACTCTGTGTAAGTTTGGTGCTAAAATAAGCGATTTGCAAACTTATTTTGTTAGCTGAGGGTATAGTAACGTTGGAAAATAAAAAGGAGCACCAAGTAACCCGCAGAAAGAAAATTCATAAATTAAAGGACATCCGCGTACATCCGGCCTATCCTAAACAAGTGAACCAACGCGCAATAGGTGCAATCAGCGGTTACATGACAATATATATATATATATATATTATATATATATATTATATGAGGAAACAACCGAAATCAAGTTCCAGAATTTTCGAGATGCCTGGATACTCTGCGTTTGAAGCATTGGAGGTCACAGACAGGGAGAAAGATGGATTGAGGAAGGTCGTTCCAGAGTTAACCGGTTGAGTAGATG